>PVJO010003790.1:0-117937 GCA_004026905.1 Hystrix cristata
TTCCTGATGCTCACTGAACTGTACCCCGGGCCCCGAATTCCTGTGCTGACACCCTAACCCCCTCGTGTGACATTTAGGGGTGATAGGTTTAGATGAGGTCATGAGGGTGGGGCCCTGATCCAACAGGACTGGTGCCCTTAGAGGGGACCCTGGGGGCTCAGTCCCTGTCCTTCCTACTGTCGTTCTCTCGCTCTCTCTGCCCTGCCTCTCGAGGGCACAGCCGGGAGCCAAGGCCTCACCGGAACCCGACATCCTGATCTGGCACCTGTCCTCAGATTTCCAGCCTCCAGGACTGAGAAACAGATTTCTGTGGTTACAAAACAACACCCCATCTGTGGTATTTTGTCGTGGCAGCCTGAACAGACCAAAACGCTCTGCCAATCTTGCTCAGGGCAGCTTCAGCCTGGCAGGCCAAGCCAGGGGCCTCGGGCCTGAACAGGCCTTTGCAGATGGGCCAGTGATCGCTGGACTAGGACTATGGCCAACTGGATCCCAGGGGCATGAAGGTTTGTAACTCGGAGCCCCAACAGTGTCTTCCACGGCCTCGGAAGAAGGGCGGGTCTCCCTTAGGACAGCCTCGGGCTCCTGGGTCTGTCCCCTTCCAGGTGGTGTGTCCCTGGGGCTCCTCCAAGGGCAGCAGGCTGGCCCTGGCACATGGGTCTCCAGGAAGCAAGGCAGGGAGCTTCCTTAGGCTGCTCCCCCGTGTGGGAGAGTCTGGGGGTAGGGAGAGAAGACCCTAACAGAACCCTAACAAGGGCTGACATCACAGGTTCACAGGCTTCTGATGGAGGTCTCTCCCTGTGCCCACAGGGACGCTGAGAGACAGGCAGGACTGGCTGCTCCCAGTTTACAGATGAGCAACTGTACCCAAAGAGGGCCGAAGCCCTGGCCCACAGGAGAAGTCAGAGGTTCAGATCTGGTCTGTGGCCTCCCAGTGCCATGCTCTGTATGTCTTGCAATGCCATGTTCCATATCATCCAGAGAGCCGCACGGCAAGGCTGGTGGGACAGCAGGCAGAGAGGTCCCGGGTGAGCCCAGGATGGGAGAAGGGACTGGGACCCAACGGGAGGCGAGGGAAGAAGCTCCTCGTGGGGTGACACTGGAGAGGGGCTGGGTGGGGAGGCCATCCAAAGTGGACACAGGACAGGCTGAAGGCACAGGGCCTGCTCAGGGAATAGAGGACTCGCCACTATGGCTGGAGCACAAGAGGCTTTAGGGAAGACCCAGGACTGGGCTAAAGAGGAAGAATGTGAGTAGAAAGGGATTCTAGGAGACCACAGGGAACCACTGAAGTTTAGAGAGCAGAGGATGGACCCTGTGCCAGCGCCACGGGATCAAAAGACAGTCGGTCTCTACCCATTTCCTCTTCCACTTGTCTCCCCCTACTAAGCATCTCCCATGGGCTGGGCCCTGGGAACTCTGGCTCTAGGTGAGACCCGGCCTCTGACCTCTGAACTCCAGGAGCCCAAGGGCTCCTTGTGCAAGGGGATGCCCTTGTGCAAGGTCCATCTCATTTCAGGGAAACTTCCAGTGAAGGGAGGAAAGCTCTCCACCCACTGCGGCTGGTAGGAGAGACTGCCCATGGCTCTTTCCAGCGCACCCAGCTGGGTAACCAGAGCCTGGGGCCTGGGAGTCAGGAGGAAAGGAGGCCAGGCTCCACTTTAGAGCCCAGAGAGCCCAGCTGCCTCAGGGGCATCATGATCCTAGTGTCTGCTTCATCCCAGGGCCTCAGGAACTGGGGTCTCAGCTCCATGCTTCAGAGAACTTTCCAGGAGGCGATGAAGATCTCTTCAGACCTCTTCCATCACAGATCTAAGTGGAGGCTGCCTTTTATAAAGGCCAAGGACATTCTTAGGACAATCATGTCAGCCGGCTCAGTGCTATCTGGTGTAGGGCTGGCAACTTACATCCCAACCCCAGTTAGCTGTGGTCACACTGAAAACAGAGCCCATTATTATGGAACCGGGCAGCTAGACTGAATCTTTCCAGAGCAGACAAAGTCTTTAATTACGGGAAGAGGCCCGGGGTGGTGGGGAGAATGCAACTCTCACATCCTGTTCTTGATCGTAATTCTAACCTGCCTGAATTTCTCACAAGTTCTCATATCGACCCAACCATACAGAAATATCAAAATTCACTTTTCATTGCACTGTAGGACCTTTTGCTCATATGGCTGATGTCACTGTGCCATTAGTGACAAACACACTTTAAAGGAGAAAATGGGCTGCGTTTCAAAGTGGTGAAGAAGGCCTCACTCACACAGAGGTGGGTGGGGAACTGAAAGGGGCCTGTGTGTTTGGAACAGTCTGTGAGAATTTTTAGAAGTCCTGCAATCATTTTATGTGTTTCTAGATTTTCACAGGAAAGAGGAGGACAAAGGAAGGGCAGGAATGGTCGAAGATGATGGAGAATTAAGCCCACAAATCCCCTTGCATCTGTGTTGACACGCAGGCAAGCACAGGCACTGCCTGGCACACCCGCCCTCTGCTGGCTGCGGCAGCAGTCTGGGAGGCAGCTGGGCTGGGAGCTGCCAGTGAGCTGTGACAGGCGAGCCATTCACGGAGACCCAAGAATCCGGCCTAGCCCGGGAAGTATTTTCTCCCAGGCAGCACCACTGCATGGGCACGCCCTGCGGCTGTCACTCATCTGCCTGTGTGCACGGACAGCGCTCCAGGTGGACAGAGGAGGCTGTGGCCACAGCTGTGTCACTGGTTGAGGAACTGGGCCCTGTAACGGGCAAGACCAGCAGGACAGGGAAGGTGGCATCCAGTCCTTTCCCTCCATTCCTAATCCTTTCTCTCAGAGTGACCTTTCTCCATTTTGTTTTGTTTTGTTTTTGAGACAAGGTCTCACTATGTAGTTCAAACTGGCCTTGAATTCACGATATAGTCCAGGCTGGCCTTGAACTCACAGGGATCCTCCTGCCTCAACCTCCTGAGTGCTGGGATTACAGATGGGCGCTACCACGCCTGGCTCAATTCTTTATCTTGGTCTATATGGAAACAGGCATGCAGGACAGCAAACATGGCAGCATTCTTGAGTGAAGGAGAGAATGAGGTTTGGGATCTGTTTGTTTGTGTTTAATGGAGACAGGAGTTAGGATCAGCTATAAGGAAACACAGAGCCGGCAGCATCATTGCCAATCTGGGATGTGCTGAGATAGACGGTGGGAATCAGGGAGTGGGCTGGGGATTTCTCAGGACTGCTCCTTCTCCCAGGACTGCAGTTACACTGTGAGGACCTCACTTAACAGCAAGTGACCTCCTGACTCTTAATCAGAACTGCAGTTTCCTCATCTGCGACAGTGCTGGTGCTGAGCACAGTGCCTGGCACACAACCAGAAGGTAGTCAGTGAGTAGGCAAATTGCTGTCCATGAGTAAGGCTGCCGGCTGGCTGGGGGTAGAGCAGAGAGAGCATCTTAGTCCATTTTCTGTTGTTATATATAGCTGACTACCAGCTGGACATGGTTGCCCACACCTGTAATCCCAGCACACAGGAAGCTGAGGCAGGAGGACTCCTTCGAGTCTGAGGCTGGCCTGGGCTACACAGTGGGTTCAAGGTCAATTTGAACTACACAGAAAGACCCTGTCTTAAAAAAACAAACAAACAAAACACCCCAACTAAATAGGGCCGATCAGCTGATTTAGAAAGAACAGGGCTGCAGGAAGGTCCCAGTTCCGGAGGCTGGTAGACCCGAAAGCAGCACTGGGCAAGGCCTCGTTTGGTTTGGATTCGTTTTGGAAAAGCACACGGGCAAGAGAGCTTATGCACATGGAAAGGACAGAGGGGCCAATCCCACTGTCTGACAGCCTGTTCTCTCCATCACCTTCCCTCCCTCGAGGACTAACCCACTCCCTCGAGGAAGGCATCCCTCCCCCCCAGGGCCTCATCACCTCGGAAGGGCTCCTCTCTCAAAACCACCACGAAGGCAAAGCAAATTCGAACATGAATTCCAATGGGGGACAAACCGCATCGGAAGCAGAGCTAAAATCACGGGCTCCGTCCAGTGCCACAGCCGAGCGAGGCCGTCTGTGGAAACAGCCAACTCCGTTTCTGAGAGTGGGGAGGACGTTTGGGAGCAGAACGGGAAGCAGCCATTGCGGCTCAAACGGCTAAGAGACAGAGTCACACACATCCCCACGGGCCAGGCCCAGTGCAGACAGAGGACACCAGGCACAGACGCATGTCGGCAGCACAGCCTCGGCCACAGCACGCCCATGCCATGTCCTGCTTGTCCCAGGACCTCGAACACGACGGGACTCACTTGCACAGGTCTTCCCATCACTGCGGAGCACGTGGCCCTCGGGACACTGGCAAGTGAAGGATCTGTCCGTGTTGACGCAGGCATATTCACATCCATGGTCGCTCAGCAGGCAGTAATCCGCTCCTGCAAAGCCGAACCCCACGGTGAGGTCCCTGGGGCCCCGCCAGCGAGGATGGAGATCACACAGCAGTCACACTCGCCACCCCTGAGGGCATGCGGTCCCTGGCAGAGTGGCCACGTCTCCTTGGAGCAGAGGGAAGGGGCGCGGCACCATGCCCAAGTTGCCACTCTGCTGTCCCGCACCCTTCCCTAACAGAGAGGTGCGGAGGGGACTCACTGGAGCAAGTCTTGAGGTCCTCGTTGATGAGGAAGCCTTCCGAGCACTGGCAGACGAAGGACTCCTCCGTGTTCAGGCACAGCTGCTCGCAGCCGTGGTCCTCCTGCATGCAGTGGTCCACCCCTGCGTGGGTCACACACACGTAAACCTAGGGGACAAGGGGGCCGTGCCCTCCAGCCAAGGGCACTGGACAGCAGAGCCTGCTTGGAAGGGAAGGTGCTATTCTACGTCACACTACAGGCCTCTCTGGGAAGTCAGCCTTGCTTGTTTCTCTTCCCATCTCATTGAACCCCGGGCCAGGGCCTTGGCATGCGGAATCTGCTGTCTCCGCATTGAGAGAGGCTGAGAGCAGGTGCGACTCGTGTATCACAGAGCGTGGTGCTCAAGGACGGGGTTCCTGGTCTGAATCCCACCTCTACCACATCCCAGCTATGGACGCTGTCAGTCACTTGGCCTCTCCGTGGCCTTCTCAGCGTCTCCTGACTTGAGCAGTGGGAAGGATGATGGCTGCTTTCTGACAGGAGGGTGGTGAGAATTAGAGGTGAGAACACAGGGAAAGCAGCAACCACTTTGTGAGTGCTTACAATTATTAGCAAGTAGTGCTGAGTAAGGATTCATTGTGTATTTTCATTTCTATCTGAAAACTGAAGAATGTGATTTCTCTTTAATCCTCATAATCAGGACACCCAGATTCAGAAGACAAACCAAATTCTGCGTCTGCCTGTGTGGCCCGAACCCTGTACAGCTGGACCCTGGGCAGTGAGGGCTGAAGGCCAGCAAACACACAGCTGCGGCCGACAGTTCCCACAGACAGCCACAGGGGGCCTCAGACTTCCTGGATGGAGAAAGCGTACCCCAGAGACCGGACAGGCACTGAAGGCCTTGTCAGGGGCCACCAAGTTAGCTCTTTGCTCCTTCGGGGCCTGGGACAGGTCCTTCTAGAACCTTCTCTCATGGAGGAACCTACTGCAAACACTTGCAGAATCTCAGGAGCCACGTGCCCCTGTTCACATCCAGGTTCCACCATTTACAAAGAAAATGACAATTTTCTTGTTCTCCCCGCTTTAAAAGGGCTAAGAATGCAGGTGGCTCAGAGGGCTATTGAGAGATCAGGAGAGCTGGCACATGGAAAGTGCTCAACACAGCTCCTGCACAGAGGAAGTCCTTCCTAAGGTTTTGCTGTCATTGTGGCCTGGGGCTCCCAGAGCCCTCTAGGGGAGCAGAGGACCGAGGCTTTCTCTGGGGACTTCTAGGCAGAAGTGGCTTGGGTTATACTCTCTTACAGCTGACCAGATCCCAGAGAGAACAGAGGGGCTCCAGTCTTCCAGCCCAACCCCTGAGCCCTTCTCCAGGCCCTCCAAGGCATGCTGGGAGAGAGGCGGGCAGGCCCTGGCCCCCGATGGCCTAGGTGGCCCAGCTAAGTCATGCCCAGCCCATCTCAGGAGCCTTTCCAGGGCCAGTGGCAGGCAGACACCACACTCCTGGAAAAAGGCAGGGCTGGTAAGGATCCACCATGACCAGGAGAGCTCCCTCCTTCCTGAATGAAAGATCTCTCCTCCCCACTGGTCAATGCTCAGCAGAGCCCAGGTTTTGCACCAGCCTCCTCATTTGAAAGCCCCTGGCCTCCAGGATCTGCCTTTGGAAAGCCTGGCCGAGGCACTGCGTTCCCTCTGTGGGCTGAAGGGGAGCAGGTTTTCCTGAGGATGACCCTGGATCTCATGCTCCAGCTGTGAAACTGCCCCCCTTCCCCTGGCAATTTAGGGTTCAAATGCTCAACAGCTGCACTGTTCTTCTCAATCCATCTCTGTCTCCAGCGCTGGAGCAGATGCGGGCTTGCTGGTGGAAAGCCACACAAAGGGCCTCTTCTCTGCCGGTCATGTCACTGAGCCCCAGTGCTCAGCATAACAGGGTCACAGGGATCTGGCACAGTGCCTTTGTGCGCCACCCCGCTGGCCCGGGCCCTGGAGCGTATGTCTCATAAAACACGACGGCACCGGCCAGCTGGCAGGGCCTGTGAGTTCCCATGTGTTTACGTCACCAATGGGCTCTGTGGTGGCTGTGACACAAGGGTATGAGAAAAAGGCTTCACAAAACCCTGCATTTCTCAGATCAGACAGAGCTGCTGTTCTGAGCTCTAGCCCTCTTGGCCTCTTGTCCCAGCCTTGGGCCAGACGCTGGTCACTCTCATCAGCCCCATGGTATGAGCTGTTATCCTTGGTGGATGTTTACCTTGCACCAGGCACAAGGTAAAGGATTGGAATGGTCCCAGTTATTCCCCATAACCACCCTGGAAGATCGAGACTAGTATTATCTTCACTTTTTTAAATAGATAGGAAATCAAAATTTAAAAAAGTTACACAACTCGCCCAACATCACTTGAGCAGAATATGGCAGAGCTCAGATTTGAAGTCAGGCCTACCTGACTTCAACCATGCTTCTAACAGCAAAGATTAATAATACTAATACTAATATTTATTAAGGGCCATGCCTACCAATACTTTCTAAGTATTTTAGATGTATGGATTCTTTGAATCCTCACAACACAACCTATGAAACAAGTAGTCCTAACAGTCCTGCTTTACAGGTGGGGAAACTGAGGCAGACCCACAGGAAATCTGAGAGCTCCGGAATGGCACATAGTTGAACCTGCCTCCACCTGCACCCACACCCCCAGGGTGCACTCACGGCTGCAGGTCCTGCCGTTGGGGTCCAGGCTGTAGCCCTTGCGGCAGCGGCAGTAGTAGCTCTCTTCTGTGTTGACACATTCGTGCTCACAGCCCGGTCTGTTCAGTGCACAATAGTTGATTCCTGCAGGGAGAAAGGACAGAGCCTCCTTCAGACTCAGGCTTCTCAAGGGCTGAGAGGCAGCCTTGGGGCTCCCAGGTGCCCATGCAGACAGCTGCTGCTGCTCCCTGCCCAGGTGGGCCAGGAACTGATCATTCATTCTTTTGCCAACCGAGGGCCAGACCTAGAGGTAGATGCGGGGGATGGGATAGGATCTCTGCCCTGGTGAGGAGGCAGACCAGGGAAAAGGGTCATCAGGCAACACAGAGAAGGGCCCCACTGAGCCCAGTGATCAGGTGTCTTCCCCAAAGAGGTGATGGCCAACTGCAGCCCTTAGGGAAGAGAAGAGTGAGACAGGTAAAGGAGACCAAGGGAGCAGAGAGTACAGACTTGGGGACAGCACAAGCCTGGGGACCAAGGTGGGGTGGGGCCCGTCTGGGAGCTAGAGGAGCAGATTAAGGCTGGAGTGTGAGGGACAGAGGAGGCTGGGGTTGTGCAGGGCCTTACAAGCCACAGGATGAACTAAGAAGGCTGTAAGCAGGTGGCCAGGGCGGTTAGTGCTAGTGGAGGTGGAAAGGCCTCAAAGAGGATTCTACAGTGGAGAGGGAAGGGTGGTCAACTCAGCACACACTCAGCAAGCAAGGCGCACCACAGGACGCAGAAATAGCACCTCCTTCCGGGGACTTGTTGGAGGAGAACCTGGACCCCGGTTTCCACCATTGCTTGTCTTCCCTTTTGCCGGTCAAAGGCCAAGTCAAGGCCCTTCAGTTGAGTTGAACCAAACCGAGTTGATGGTTAAGAGCTGAGAGCTGGGGCGAGGGTCGCGTTTCCCAGCCCAGCCCCTTCCAAAAGAGATGGGGAAGCTACAAAAATCCAGGCTCTTCCTTGAGTAGACTTGATCACTGGCACTCAAAGCCTGTGGGCAGCCTCTGTCTGCAGTGACATCAGACTGTGACATGTGACAGCATGAGGCAGAATAGTCCAAAACTGATCTCGTAAACTCTCCAGCTATTTAGCAGAGTCTGGAAATGGCAGCTACAGGAAGGATAGCAGGGCTTAACTCCTCTCAGATCATGACAGCAGTCATATCATGAAGCAGAGGTGACACTCCACCGATGCCCCAGGATGCTGCAGTTCTGTCCCATCTTAAGGTCACTGCAGTCCAAACCATGCGTCGTCTGCTGGTGGACAGAAGCTGCCTCCAAACCAGCAGGCAACTAACAACTCATTTCTGGTAGAAAATGCTAAAACCCAGGTGGGTCGCAGGGGAGGTGGGGGGCTGGGAGGGAAAGTAAAAGGAGTGCACAGAGGCCCTCTACGAGATTGGTGTTTGGGGGGAAAGGTCGCCACTGACCTCGTTGTCCGGGCCACAGTCTGGGGCCACACAGGGCAGAGGCTGCGGGAATCATTTCATGACCCCCTGGGTATCTAACCTGTTGGCTTCCTGGGGCCACAGTGAGGAAGGAGGAATTGTCTTGGACCCCATAAAAATATATAATGGTGCTAATGTACATAAGTAACAAAACTCTGTTTTTAAATATTTGAACTTATTAAATTATGAAAAACAAACCCAAGTTGAATAACTAAGAGAAGTTACATGTCGGCTTAGCCACAATAAACATCCATCCTCACAGGCACACATGCGTGTAGGGTGGCTGAAATAGTGTTATCGGCTGTCCCTGCATTTCGCTCTCCAAGTTGCACAAGCTCCTCTGCCATCTGACACACTGGGGGTTCCCCTTGACAGGTGGTGTATGGCAGGCTCAGGAGGCAGAGTCAGCACTTTGTCCTCTGCCACACAGCATTCGTTGTCACTATAGCTACTGTTAATAGTATCTACGCAGTCCGTGCCCAAGCACTATGTAGTCAAGTCAGAAAAAAGTTTGCGAGCTTGTGGAGATGCATTACCAGCTTTCCAGGGCCGCATGAGGTCCATGGGCCTGCATTACCCCATCAGGGAAAGGGAAATTATGTCCAGTAAACTCTGTCTTCAAATGCCAGCCTTTAGCCACTGAGGAAGGCGGCACGGAGGTTCTGCCAAAGTGAAATATCAAATCAACCATACGATCCAGCAATTTCACTTCTAGGTAGGTATATAAACCTGCGATCACGCTAGCACTATTCATAACAGCCAAAAGGTGGGAGCAATCCCAGGGGCCACTGGTGGATGAATGGATCGACCGCAAGTGGCATAGATGTATAGCAGAGTATTATTCAGCCTGTTAACAGAAGGAAATGCTGACCTGGGCTACGAATGGTTGAACTGTGAAGACATTATGTTAAGTGAGGTGACAAAAAGATACATATTGTATGAGTCCACTTATATGAGGCACTAGAATAATCCAGTTCTTGGGGCCAGAGAACAGATTGGTGGTTGCCACAGAATGAGGAGAGGAGGAAATGGGGCAGGTGTTTAACAAATATAGAGCTTCACGTGGGGTGATGAAAAAGTTCTGCGATTACAGACAGGGTGGTTGTACGATAAAGTGAATGTACTTAGTGCCACTGAGCTGCACTCTCAAAAAATGGTTAAAATGGTGACTTTTATGTTCTATATATTTTACCAAAATAGAAAGTCAGCACTGTCCTTAAGAAGGTGTTACACATGCATACTTCAAAAGAAGTTGTATAATTTTTGTCAATTTAAATAAATAATGTTTAAAGAGATATTCTTTTAAAAAGAGAAAAACAGAAAATAAGTCATCTGAGAAACATTTAGATTGTTAAAGAGGTTATCACTCAGCTATCTGGAATACAACAATTCAAAAATGACCCTTTTCCAAATGATTCTTATATTTTCTCCTTGACAGTTTAAAATCTATTGTAACTGATACATAAAATACAAGAATTGTACATATTAATGAGGTGTCATGTCATGTTTGATTCATGTATACACTGTGTACATTTAAATCAGTTTAAACCTATCTATGTTCTCAAAAATGTATCATTTCCTGCTGGGGATGTGGCTAAGTGGTTAGAATGTTTGTCTAGAAGGCACAAGGCCCTGGGTTTGATCGCCAGTATTACCAAAAAGTTAAAAAAAAGTTCTTTATGGAGAATGAATGATTCTTCATAAAAGCAGGGGCTTTTTGGTAGCTCTTTGCCCTGTTCACACACAAGTAATAGTGCCTTATGTGTGTTACTCACATATTTCTTCACTCACTTATTTATTCAGTACATATCTATTGAGTACCTGTTAGGCACTGTGATAGTTAATTGTGGTGTCAACTTGAATACAAACACTTAACAGATTGATTTAGCACGGTTCTGGGTGTCTGGACGATTGATTTAAAGACGATGGAAGACCTGCCTTGGATGCGGGTAGCACCAACCAATAAATAGGCTTGTAGCTGGGATGGACTAAAAAGGAAAAGAAGAAGGAAGTCTTGCTTTTGGCTTCTTTGAAGGAGCTCCAGTCTTTGCCATTGGCTTTGGACGTCCATCTCCAGGCTTCTAGTGCAGACTCCTCAGCCTTCTAGGGCAGACCCTGTGGCTTCTGATAGGGACTCGAATGGGACTCTGCAGTGAGCTCCAGGCCTTTGACCTTCGGTCTCCAGGGTGTGGAAGGCTCTTTTGCATTCTTCCTCCTCTGACTCCACAGGAGCTCACTGTAAGCCCACCTTATAAATCTGTGTATATGTGGCTTATCATTATGTATAATCTGTTCCTCTAGTGAGCCCTCACTGATACAGCACCCCATTTCTGCTGATGTGAGCCTCATAAACTGGAAGGTGGTGCACATGGGTCTGGGAAGGCCCCGTGTATGTTTGCAGGAAAATCTCAAGGTTACGTGACAGGACTCTCAGATGACAAATTAAACAGTCTTTATGATGCCAGCTCCTGAAAGAGTTGGAGACCTGACTGGGAAAGTAAGACTATGAAAGAGGTCAGGGACCCCAGGCAGTGAATTATAATGCCAATTGAATGGCTCCACCAGTAAGTTTCAGAAAAAATTGGACAGGTAAAAAAAACGTTGAGGAAGGAAGTTGGGCTCTTTCACTTAGGAAATCCAGGTCCAGAGAAATAGGAAGTAACTGGTTCAGGCAATGCAGCCAATATGAGTGACATTGCCCAAACTGGACTTCACACCTCCTGGCTCAGTCCAAGCGGAGGTCGTGGACTGGCTTTTTAGAGGGTGTTAGCTCCAGTCGCAGGAAGCCTCCACCATGGTACCAGAATCCCAAGTGCTGGAGCCCACCACCCCGGTCACACCCACATCTGATTCATCCTGGGGCTCCACCCAGACAGCCAGGCCAGCCCTAGTTTTTGTGCTCTGCATCAACGCCTTCATAATTCATGTCTTCAGTCAACAATAGCAGCCGTCTCCAGAAGGAAAAACTGCCCAGATGAGGAAGATGGAATCCTGGCCAACAGTTTTTTCTTTAGAATTCTGCCTTCAACTTTTTTCCCACCAGTTTAACTGGATGACATCGAATTCCTTTGATACATTTCTTACTACCTTTGAAAACAGCCCACATCTATCAACTTCCTATTAAAAATAAATGGCTGTACCCTCAGCTCAACATTTGCAATGTTCAGATCACTTGAGAGACTTCAGATTCCTAATAACAATTAGGAAGCCCAATTTCTTTGTTTCCCCTGCCACATAACCCTCCAGGGAGATCAAGAGCATTGACTTCTGGTCCAGCTGTCTGCCATGACAGACCAAGTGCAAGCATAAGTCAGGGGCGGCTCCAAGAGGTGACCTCAGGCGTCCAGGGCTGGGCCCTCAACAAAGACAATGGAAAATGTAACGAGGAGGTGGGATGGTGGGAGACGGGCCAATGAGGATACTAGCTTTCAGGAACAAATTCTATTTTTCCTGGATGAAAAAGTAGGGCACCTGGCTAAGGAGAAAACAGAGCTATTACCATGGAGTCTACATGAATGAGCATCTGGGACGCGGGCGGGGCCACAGCCTGCACACAGGCCCATCGTGGGCCAATCTGTGGTTAAACTCTTTCTCCTTAGGCTCCCTTCTTGGCTTCTCTTCTCCAAGTGCCTCTCCAAGCCGGGACGGAGGAAGTGGCAGAGGTTGAGGGAATCAGAAGATTGGTAAGAGATTCAGAGCCACAAGAAAAGTCCCCACCAGTGACCACATGCCTAGCTTACAGCCCTGTTCCCATTAGTGACACACAAAAAGCATGTGACTATAATGAATGTATTTGTTGAACTAGAAAATTATCCCCCACATAAGAGCCCGGGACCCACATGCTAGGAAAAGGTGTAAACAGCACAGATGGGCCTGGCCAGGCCAGAGAGTTGGCCCTCCAACATATTGGAGGCATGTGTGGTCTAATGGAAAATACTCTAATCGTTTTCACATTTCAAATGCTCTCAATTAAAGTTCCCATCTAATGCTTGAATGTTTCCAGGGTTTGTATCCTGGCAGGGGAGTGGGGATTATCTTTTACAAGAGAGGCTCAGTTTCAAGATATGGGCTCTGCAACCATCTCCCACCATCCAAGGTTTAGTCCTTAGTGGGATGAGGACGTGAGTTAATGTGTGCTGCGAGCAGAATGCGCCTCATCTGGATCCAGTTACACATGCAGCCCACAGAGCTCCGCAGAAGAGGCAGACAGTGCAGCCTTTGAAAAGGCGGTCCTGCCCCTTGGAATGCTGCTGTTCGCATCTCCAGGAAGAAGCCTGGGAAACTGGGAGCTGGGAAACCCAAACCCAAAAGGAAGCTCCAGAGAGTTCTGTGAGTGACGTGGTCCGACAACCACAACAATTTAGGATGTGTCAGCATGGCCTGATGGCGGGAAGGATTTTTGAGAAAATTCACAGCTCACACAATTTGAAGAGCTCACCTTTCTAACAAGATAGAGGAATTCAAATAACAGTTGCAATTTCTCCAGGATAATACATCTCAGAGCGATTCCTTAACTCATTTATTCATTCATCTGTTCCACAAACACATGCTGCACCCGTGAAGGTCTGACCATGAGGAAAAGTCAGCACCTCTGCCCTCGGGCTCCTGGGGTGGTGTCTCTCAGGAAGTCTGGTTTAAAGACACCCCACTTAGGATTTACGCTCTAGGATGCCATTCACGGCCCTTGAAGCACCTGTATGAGGCACTTCCCTGAGTCACTCAACACACCCTCACCATCCTGTGATGCCCTGTACCCCGGGAGTGCTGCCACCATGCTTCTCAGTCTTATTTTTCTTCTTCCTTCTTATCAAAGAGGATAGAGCTGCAGGTGTCCCCTCTTAGCAGCCACCAAGTGTCTTATCCTATAGGACTTGAAGAAGCCAGCTTTTCTGATGTCCCATTCTGGACCCAGCCTTTTCTTTTTCAAGAAGGTAAGGAGGACCGAGAATGAGTCCTCATTTCAAATAAGTAGAACTTCAGCTTTGATGCTGACTTTGCTAAGCAAGTCCAATGGTCAGACCCAGTCTATTCAATCTCAGCAAAACATCCCAATAGGATTTAATGAGCCAAAAGATAAAATAAAGGGCAGGATAATGTTAGTAAGTGCAAATGTCAAGTAGAAGCATAAACTGCTTAAGATTGGCAAAGAGGGGTTGGGGATTTAGCCCAAGTGTTACAGTGCCCAGCTAGCAAGTGCAAGGCCCTGAGTTTGAGCCCCAGCACTCCCCTCCCCCAACAACAACAAAAAAAAGGATTGGCAACGAAAGGAAACCTAGAGGAGTATTTGGTGGGACGACAGCGAGTGTGACTTACTTCTGCAGGTTTTCTTGTCTGGATTCAAGGTAAAGCCTTTCAGGCAGCGGCAAGAGTAGGACTCATCTGTGTTGACACATTCGTGCTGACATCCATGATGACGGGAGGCGCAGAAGTCTATCTCTGCAAAGAAAGAACCGTCAGAAAAATGCTGAACAAAGCAATGCAAGTAGCATATAAAAATAAGGGATTTTTGTCTTCGTTTTTCCTAACTGGGTAAAACCCATGCCTCAGAGACTTATGCCAGGAAGCAATCTCTCGATAGAGCTACTCCCAAGTCTAGAGACACACACGCCTGGAAGAGAATCCTCTTGACACACGACACTACGTCTAAGTAACTAATTTGTGAACATGCTTTCCTTATCTTGGTTCATACAGGACCCACTCAAATTAAAATTGCTGGCCTATGGGCTGAGGAGAGAGATTAGCTGAGTGCTTTACGAAATGATACAATTAAAACAAACCTTCCCCAATTCAAACTATGCCACTCAGGCTCCTCCAACACTGAGCCCAAAAGGACACAAAAGCATCCTGGGAAATCTAAGGCGAGGAGAGAAAGACAAATATTCCAAGTTCGAAACTCCTTCCTTATCACGTAAATAAGTCCTTTCGAATCAAGATTCAGCAAAAAAATGTATAGTCTGGGGATATTCTAATTCAAACCACAATATTCAGAAAGAAGAGGGCTGCACAGAATTTGTTATAAAGGAATGTTCCTTGTTATAAGCATTTTTAAATATGGAAAGAAACTGTCCCATTGAAGGCTTTTGCTGAAGTAGAACATAAACACATTGTTTAAATCACTGATGGAATCTTAAAAGATGTCATTGTTTTGATGAGGATTTTTATTGTTTTAAGGAACTTTTGAATTATGCATATAATTTCCATAATAAAGAATTTGGTGTAAATGAGAGTTTTCCCAGTCTATATCAAAGGAAACAAGCTAACTAAGAGAAAAGCATATGCTAATCTTCAAAGGAAAAACAACGAAAAAAATGCCAACATTTCCCAACTTAAAGTCATGGAAAATTTACACATATAGAAAATTGGACAGGGTAATATAGGGAATCCATGTGCTCACAACTCGGCTTCAGAATCGGCTTCCTCTACACCCCACCCCATAAGAATCACTTTGGGGTGTTGAAAGTGTATAAGATAGTTACTCTTATATTATCTTGTATTCAACAACCCTGTTAAATTCACTAGTTTCAGTAGTTTTTTTGTAGAGTCCTTTAGATTTTATAGATGACAATGTTGTTTGATGATAAAGATGGGTTTAAATTATTCTTTCCATTCTGTGCACTATCTATTTCTTTTATTTTTCTCTTCCTTCTTGCACTGGCTAGAACCTCTAACATAATGTTAAATAGAAATGGTGAGAGTAGACTTCTCTTTTGTTCTTAATCTCATAAAGAATTTAATTTCTCATCATGAAGAATAATGTCAGCTGATTTTTTTCTCAACGTATTTTATCAGATTGAGGCAGTTGCCTTAATTCCTAGTTTGTGGAGGATTTTTTTTCTAACTAAATCACAAATGAAATGTCAGATTTTGTCCAGTTCTTTTTCTCCTTCTATGGCGGTGGCTCATATCGTTTATACTATTCGGTATGTTAATATAGTGAATTATATTGATTGAGTTTTGAATGTTAAGCCGACCTTAAATTCCTGGGATAAATCCAACCTGGACATGATGTATTAGTCTTTTTGTATATTATTGGATTTGATTGTTAAAAATATTTAAAGAACTTCTGCATATATCTCATGAGAGATATTTATGTGTAGTTTTTTCTTTCATCTTACACTAGTTTAAGTCAGCAAGCTGGTCTCATGGAATGAATCAAAATATGTTCTCTTCAATTTTCAGGAAGAATATGAATAGATTGGTATTAGTTATTCTTCAAATGTTTGGTAGATTTCACCAGTTAAGCCAACTAGATCTGGAATTTTCTTTGTGGAAAGGTGTAAAGCACAAATGCAATTTCTTCTAGTAGATGGAGGCCTACTCAGATGATCTATTTCTTCTTTAGTAAACTTTAGTAGTTTGTGTCTTCCAAGGAATTTGTCCATTTCAACTAAATTGTTGAAGTTACTGGCATACATTTTTTTTTAATTTTCAATGTTTATAGGATCTATAGTGAGATTCACTTTCTCATTCCTGATATTAGTAATTTGTGTCTTTTCTCTTTTTATTCTGGCCAGCCTGGTTAGAGGATTGTCAATTTTATTGATCTCAATATAAACAACCTTTTGGTTTTACCAATTTGCTGTATTAGTTTCATCTTTTTTATTTCTCTTATTGCAACTCAGATCTTTCCTATTTCCTTTCTTTTGAATGTGTAACATAAGAAAAAGTGCTAACTTCACTGTGCCTTCATTCATTCTTCCATTTATTAAATGAACATTTTCTGAACATGGGTCATGGGGTAGGCACTGGTTCAGCAGTGAACAAAAATGCACAGCCTAAGCCGGGTGTGGTGATGCACACCTGTAATCCCAGCACTCAGTAGGCTGAGGCAGGAGGATCACTGCAAGTTTGAAGCCAGCTTGGGCAATTCAGCAAGACCTTGTCTTAAAATTAAACAAATAAAAAGAGCTGAGGATATAGCACAGCAGTAAAGTGCCAACAGGTTCAGTCCCCAGTATCTTAAAAAAAAAAAATAAATACATAAACTTAAAAACCTGGGAGGAAATATACCAAGTTACTGTCAATAAGAGTTATCTCTGGATGATCACACATGATTTTCTTTTATATAATTTCATTTCCATGCAAGCCAGTTTTCTACAGTAAGTCTATTACTTTTTCCAATCAGAAAAAGTATTAATAAACACACAAATTCATAATTACAAAACTAGTTGCCATGGAAAATAGCAGAAATAATATAGAAAAAGAACAGTGTAGGAGGTGTCCAGAGACTTGGAGAAGAAAATAACCAGGGAACATTGCTGAGAACAATATATACAGTTGCAGATACTTCTATCCAGAACACAAGATACAGTCAACAAACAGCGTGAGCCCTCAGTACAGGGGAGCGATTGTGAGTTCAGCAACTTGGGGAGGCTGGGGAGCGTAGGCTAAGTGCTCTGGACATCACAGCCTCTCACTCTGTCTTGGTGATACAGGCTTCCTTGCTGCCCCTTAACATTGCTATGCCTCACAGTTCCTGCCTCAGGACCTTTGCACAGCACTGCATTCCCTCTGCCTTGGAGGTCTCCTTCCTCTCTCATCTTGTGCAAGTCTTTGATCGATGTTACTTTCTTTTCAGGATGGTAGCTTTTCTCACCCTGCTCCAACACAACATATGCACCCAAGGACAGAGTTTATATGCCCAGTGTGTACAACTGCACCTGGCATAAAGTAGACACTCAGCAAGTTCTTGTTGAATAATAAGTGGTTCTTAGTAACACTCCTAGTAGAGTGCTTTGTTGGGCTTTAGATGCACGAACATGGTCACTACTAGCAAGGGAAGACAGTTCTCTTGCTCTCCTTGAGGCTTCTTCTTGCCTGCCTATTTAAAATCTCCTTAGAGGTAGCAAACGCTTGTAATCCCAGCACTCTAGGAGGCTGAGGCAGGAAAACTGCAAATCTGAGCACTTAATGGCTTAGCAAGACCCCATCTGAAAACTAAAAATTTTTAAAAAGGGCTGGAGATGTAGCTCAGTGTGAAGGCCCTGTGTTCAATTCCCAGTACCAACAAAACAAAACAAAACAAAACAAAACCAATCAGACGAAACAACCCCTTTCTGGGAACATCCAGTGCAGCAATCGGCATCCTTAGAGACAGGTACCCAGCAAGTTCCAAGCCCAGTCAATCCTCTTCTGTCCAGGGCATGTCTCTCATCCGGTCCACCAGGCGTGGGCTTGCTTCGGCAGACTGAGGTCTGGGTCATTGCTACCGTGTTTTCTGTGCCTGGCTGCTCTCCTACATGACGCCAGGTCATTCTGAGTAGCTGCTGAGAAGCAGAATTTGCGCCCCTAGACGCCAGGCACAAGGAGGCCGACTCCAGCTCAGTCTGAGGCTCACTTTCTAGGAGTAGGACCAAGGGCAAGCACAGTGAGCATCCTGTCAGTGGGGGTGTTGAAGTGCAGGCCAGACACAGCACAGCAAGGGCGCTGCGGAATGGACAGGTGGGCGAGCCCCGGGCTCGACGTGAAGGCTCTGTCAACAACAGCAGGGGCACACGGCAGCTGCAGGAAGGCAGAGGGGCTCAGCAGGTTGTCCTGGCAACTGCTTCCTTTTACCTTTCTCCCTCTGTCCTGCTCTCTCTCTCTCCCAAGACAAAGTCTCACTATGTAATTCAGGCTGGCCTTGAATTCACAGTGATCCTCCTGCCTCAGTCTCCCAAATGCTGGGATTACAGGCACACACCGCCATGCCTGGTGGACCTGGTAATTCCACTTCTGGTTATCTACTCAAAAGAACTGAAAGAAGGGATGTAGATAGATACTTGTACACCCAAGTTCACAGCAGTATGACTCACAACTACCAAAAGGTGGATGTGTCCATGGATAAACAAAATGTGGCATACACACAAAATGGAATATTAGTCAAACTTAAAAAGGAAGGGAATCCTGACCTGTGCTACAATGGATGAACCCTGAAGACACTATGCTGCATGAAACAAGCCAGTCACAAAAAGACAAACACTGTATGATTTTAGGCATACGAAGTACCTAGAAAGTCAAATTCAGAGAGACAGAAAGTGGAAGAATGGCTGGTAGGAACTGACTGAGGGGCAGGACAGGGAACCAGAGTTATTGTTTAATGAGGACAGAGCTTCCATTTGAGGTAATGAAAAAGTTCTAGAGACAGATGCTCATGATAGTTACATAACAATGTAAATGTGTTTAATGCCACTGAATTGTATACTTCAAAATGGTAATGGTGGCTGGGCACAATGGCACATTCCTATAATCCCAGCTACTCAGGAGGCTGAGGCAGGAGGATCCCAAGTTTGAGGACAGCCTGGGAAACCTAGTGAGATCTTGCCACAAAATACAAAATTTGGAGATGTAGTTCAGTAATGGAATACTTGCTTAGCATGTGTGAGGCCCTGGGTTTAATCACACACACACACACACACACACACACACACACACACACACACACATGGTTATAGTGGTACATTTTATGAAATGTATATTTTACCATGAAATATCTTGTTAATATTTTGCAAATTGATGGTACCTGATTTTTTTCTATTCTTTCTCCTACAGAATGTTCAGATTGATTTAGACAGGTTGCTTGAACATAAGGAGTTGACATAGAAGCTGATGCTTTTTTTGATGCCACTTACATAGTTTACATTACTTACTTGGGAACTGAAAGATTTAATTATGTACTTTTTGGCCTAATCATAAATTAATCACACTTGGCATATTACATCGACTAGAAGACCTTATTTAGACAATAACTGCACACTCACTAATTGGATTAACCAGGTTTCGGTTATATTTGTGGTTAGAAATAGAGACTGAAATGCACGGAACTAAGTCTCTTTTATATTTTGGAAACTTATAAGAAGTAGAAAAGTTTAAAAATCACAGCAGCAGCCAGGCTGCCTTGGTCACCACTAGCAGGTGGCTGCCCTGGTCCTCCGTTCCTCCTTCACCTGTGTCTGCCCTTGTCCTGGTCCTGGGTCTCAGGGCTCGCTGGTGGGCCACTGTCTCACTCCCAGCTCCCTTCACCCACCCACCGTCGGGGGGAAGGCAGCACTTAGAGCACCCAGACAACCCTGTCACTGCCTGCTCAGACCCCCAGATTTCCAGCACTCCACTCTGCCCACTCAGACCTTCTCCCTGCACCATCTCGGGACATGGAGAATTCCCATGGAACTGGGGGGACAAGAGATGGGCTGAGCCCGGTGTGGGGAGATGGTGTGGCTCCAGGCACAGGGCTGCAGGTGCCCTTGGACACCAGGAGGCCCAGGCCAGGGGTGGATTCTGCAGCTGGGCAGGACGCATTTCTGCCACTCCGCATCCCTGGAAGGCAGCATTTCCATCCAGGCCGGTCCCCTAGTCTCCTTCCTGTGACTCCTGCATGAATCTGGTCTGCATCACACTGTGGCCCTCGGCACGGAACTCCTGGCATCGTGACTGAGCTGCTCTGTGTGGCTGTGACTTGGACTCCCCCTCAACTCCCCACAGAGGTCTTGCATTTTTTATGTACCTTTAAATTTATCCCGAGTGTGTGGTATATGCTAAAATTCTGCAAAGCCAGTAAGTATCATCTTCTACAAGGACCTGGCAGTAGGCAGTCTACAAGACGGCTTCTGTGAATCTCTCAGTCTTCAAGTTAATGTCACAAAGCAGGCACCATTAACCTCTCTACTTACAGTGGAGGAAACTGAGTCATAGAATAACTTACTCAACATCACTCAGAGACAAGGCAGAGCAGCAGGGACCTGAGCCCATAGCACACGGCCCCCTTGTGACGGGGACACTGACTCAGCAGCCGGGCAACCCCATACCCACCAGCCACAGCCCACGCTCCATGGATCAGACTGTCCGGAGGGAGGGTACACGAGCTTTGCATATATTAAAATCCTATCTGCTCACTATTGCATGTTTGAGAGGTGCCTTATCTTCTTGTAAAGAGCTATTAAAACTCACCTTTTAAAAATGGGCCCCGATAACTGAGAAACAAGCTTCTCTCGAGTGACCCTACATGCAGCAGGATAGTCATGCACCACAGCCCCTAACATGCTCCCACATGCTCCATACTTAAAGGACACTGTTAGAATCCTTTTGTAAAACTAGCCATCACCTTTAGTTTGTAGATTTTATGTTCTTGATTTGAGGAACATAAGAAGTCAACAGAACTAAAGAGCAGTTCTCCGCAAAAGGCTGCCCACTTCTCCCTACCCCGCCCAGAAGAAACTACGTCCAGTTTCCTGGCTCCACGATTTCCTAGCGCTGTGTGGAGGCAGAGCTGGAGCCCACAAGCCACAGGGCTTTGCTGCAAACACTCCTCAAGCTCTGCTCATACTGATGGGTGGGCCAGGCCGAGGGAGGTGAAGGAAGGAGGTCTGGTTATTGGCAAGCTCAGAGGGAGCTGGACTAGCACCCCCGAGTGCGGCTTCCATCAAAAGATACCTCTGTCAGACATCTTGACCGGTGATGTGGAGAAGAGGAGGCTACGGCCTTAGACAATGCAGAAAGGCCTGGCAGAAGAGGCCTTGGGCCAGAAGGTAGCAGACCTCCAGGACATAACCCTGTGCTGATCCATGCCTGGGGGATGTCCACAGCCACAGTCCCCACAGCAACAGTGCAAATGTGTGTGTGTGTGTGTGTGTGTGTGTGTGTGTGTATGTGAGACTTACTTGTGCATGTTTTTTTATCTGGGTTAAGAGCAAATCCTTCACGGCACTTGCACGAGTAGGAGCCATCTGCATTTACACACTCATGTTCACATCCATGATCTTCTGAGGCACAGTGGTCCACAGCTGCAGAAAATATGACACATTCAGAATTCAGTTAGAAAGTCGGGTCAACATCATGTTAAATGGGGAGAAGCTGAAAGCTTTCCCTCTAAAACCAGGAATAAGACAAGGATGGCCACTGTCACCACTAATGTCTCAAGGAAAGAAATAAAGAAATAAAAGGGGTATGGACAGGAACGGAAAAAGTCAAATTATTGTTATTCATAGATGACATGATCCTTTACATGGAAGACTCAAAAAAACTTCACCAAAAGACTCCTAGAATTAATAACCAAATTCAGCAATGTAGCAAGATACAAGATCGACACACAAAAATTACTAGCATTCCTGTACACCAACAATGAACCCATCAAGAAAGTAATGAGGAAACCAATATCATTCACAATAGCACCAAGAAAAATTAAATACTTAGGCATCATCGTAGCTAAGGAAGTGAAAGATGTCTACAACAAAAACTACAGTTCTTTGGAAAAGGAAACTGAAGAGGGTATCCTTCATAAGGACACTGCATAATTACACTGGGCCATCATTCGGCCTGGGAAGAAGTTGAAGATTTTGCTGAAGACTCCCATCTAAGCCACACACTCCAAGCTCACATTTCCCAGAAGCCTGTGCTTCCATAGAACAGAGTATCCAATGTTGGCCAAAGTGCCAAAAGAAAAGTACAGAGAAGCAGCCCTTTAACTGAGCTCCATTTAGCCAACTCTTGATCCAGCAACACTTTCTTCCCATGTGATCTGGGCCTGAAGCCCAGAGCATGCTGGGTGCTTGGGCCACCAGACCCTGGTGCGCTCATGGCCTTGGGGGACACCTATGCCCCCGGGCCTGTGCCGCTGCTCCTTGCCTGGGGCGGGTGTGTGGGGTGTTATGAAGCCCTGCTTCTGAAAGCACAGGCTAGGAAGCAGCTGCAGCAACCATCATTTGAGAACTTATCGGTGATGCCAGTTCTCAGGTCCCGCCCGGCTCGACTGGATCAGAAACTGGGTATGGAGCTCAGAAGTGTGTGTTCAACCAGTTCTTAGGGGACTCTGCGCAGGCTAAAGTCTAAGAGCCTCTATTAAAAAGACAAAGTTGTTTCCCCCGACCTACAGATGCCATTTGTACATGTTATTATAATTAATTTAATAAATAAATATAAAAAGTGTGAGAAACTGACTTAAAAAAATACAGATTAAATTGATAGCTTTGGAAAGGCATGAGGTAGTTTCCTAATCAAAATTGCTGTAGGACCAGGCATGGGTGAAACGAATGGGAAAGACTGGGCTGTTTTCATTAATATTTTCAAGGATTCTGTCTTTAGACCATTCTACCAAAGTCTGCAAATCCTTGTTCTAGTTTAAAGAACTCAAAACTGAAAATCATAGACAACATGTTATTGGTATGATTTATGCAACAAAGATTTAAAAATATTTTTTTCAAGTCAACCTTAGTGCTTTTTTAGTGTAATCTTAAAAAGTATGTGTTATGAAACGTACATTTACATGTTTTAAACAAAAATAATTAAGGTGGGTCAGGATATAGAGGCGTTTTTAGGATTCACCTCTTTGACGTTTTCCATTAATCTGCCATCCCAAGGTCCAACTTCATTGAGGCATTGCTGGGTCCCAAGACCCGGCTCTGCAAAATCAGAAGGTGTCCAAAGCCCACCTTGGCTTGACAGTCACCTACCAATTCACTGCCGGCCACCAGGAACAACAGATGAGACCATCAGTGCAGCAGCTGGACAGGTAGAAACTCATTTCTGGGCCCACAAACCTCCAAGTGTTTTAATACAGCCAAGTTCTAATGTATCCAACTCTGACATGCTTTGCCAAATGTTTTGGGTTCATTACACAACTTCCTTGGTTGTAAAACTGTACTTGTGAAAAGAAAGGCAAAGGGCTGGTCATGGTGGCACGTGCTTGTAATCCCAGCACTCCAGGAGGCTGGGGCAGGAGATTTCAAGTTTACAAATTCAAGGCCTGCCTACGCAGATTGGTGACGTAGCAAGGTCTGGTGTCAAAATTTGAAAATAAAGAGAGGGACTGGAGATGTAGCTCAGTGTGAAGGCCCTGGGTTCAATCCCGGGTGCCAGGGGGTAAAAAGAGAAAGGCCAAGATTAGGGGACAGACACATGGAGGTGACCTTTGTGTGTAACTCCAGAATGCCTCTATTGTTCTAAGGCCTCAGCTACATCAACAAAATTATTTCTCAGTAATTTCTGCCTGAAATTTCCACGTGCCCTTTTCCAGATGGAAAGAGCACAGTAGTTCCTTGGTGCCCACTGGGCCTCCAGATCCTGGAGTGCTAGGGTGCCAGAGTTGGAAGTCGGTCTCTGCCATGCATGGGAAATTGTTTGGCTGTGTTTGTGGATAAACAATACTCAGGTACAAGATAATAAAAACTAAGGTCGACATTCTGATGTATAATCTGTTCCTATATCAAGGTGTTTAGCAGGGTTAAGTCTGTGGAAACAGGATATTTCAAAGAGGAGCATTTGGATTTTAACATGTGTTGATGACAAAGTAAGAAAAATCAAATGTGTCATTGAGAGAAATGGCAGAACTAATTTGCTTGCTGAGACAAGTGAGACAATTAGTACGTGCAGACTCACTAGTTTCTCCCCCGCCGCCCAGACTGGGTTCTAGATGCAGGTTTTGAAGCTCAGGGGAGGTCCCTTAGGAGTCTTGACGGCAAGAGGGGAATGTTGTGGGCAGACTGTGCCCCATCAATTCATTTGTTGAAGCCTCAGCCCCCAATACTTCAGAATGGGACTGTGTTTGGAGATGAGGGCTTTTATGGAGGTGATTAAATTAAAACCAGGCTGTTAGCTGGATGCAGCAACACACACCCGTAATCCCAGCACTCTGGAAGGCGGAGGCAGAAGGGTTGAAAATTAGAGCCCAGCCTGGGTAACTCAGCAACTTAGAGAGGCTCTGTCTTGGAATAAAAAAATTTAAAAAGGACTGAGGATATAGCTAAGTGTGAAGGCCCTGGGTTCAATCCCCAATACTGGAAGAAAAAAAACAACAACAAAAAAAACCAGGCTAGCAGGGCAGCCCTCGCCCACTCTAGTGCCCTTACATCAGGAAAGCTGGATACGAACAAGGCACCAGGGTTGAATGCACAGAGGAAAGACCAGGCAGGGCATGGCAGGACTATCGCAACCCAAGGACGGAGACCCAGAAAGAACCTACTGCTGCCTGTTGGGTCTCAGACTTCCAGCCTGCAGAGCCATGAGAAAACAGATTTGTGCTGCGTTTTGTTCTGGCAGGCAGCGCTAACAACAAACCCAAGGAGAAATCTAATACTTAACACCCTGGAGTGGGAGGATCACGTTTCAAATGTGAGCAATTAGTGGTTGAATTAAAACTCCTCCTTTTCAGTATAAAGATCCATCCTCCCACCCCTTGTCCCCATACCTTCCTCACTGAGCGTAACTGACACAGGAGAATGTCAGGAAGGGTCTGATGACGCCAAGCTACATCCACACGCTACTGGTCACCTGTCACCATCATTCTGGGCACACAGGGCCACGATGGCATTTTTAAATGTACCATACGTTTGATACATTATTAAAGGCAAACATTCAGAGAAGACAAAGTTTCATAAAGAATATATAATCAAGATTCAACTAATGTTCATCAGTTCCCTGTCACTGTTCTTGTTATGATGATAATAAGTAAGCGCTGTACTGCTTTGCACATAAGAACTCATCTGACTCTCACAATCACTCCTGAAGGTAGATATTATTATTCTCAATTTACAGATATAATAACTGAAACATAGGTTAAAAGACTTATGCTGGAAGTGGTGGCAAATTCCTCTAATCCCAGCACTCAGGAGGTCGAGGCAGGAGGATCACCATGAGTTCAAGGCCAGCCTGGAAATCACAGAGAAACCCTGTCTCAAAAAAAAAAGTTCAAGAGCTCTTCTAAAGCAGGAGGAGGATCTCAGCTGGTCAGGAATTCACTGTCAACCAACTAAAAGTAGAAATAAACTCAGTAAGTACTATGCACAGGGACACAAGATGTTGGGGAGATGGGGCTCTGGCACTCAGACACCAATGTGCAGAAATAGGAAGCAAGTGGCCCTGAGGCGTTGGCTCAGAACTGGGTTTTCATCCAGGCAGAGAGCCCTAACTCTGGGACCAGTCCAGGCCCAGAATCGCAGCTGCAGACCCCACAGAGGCTGGCAGCAGTCAACAGGCCCCTTCCACCGGACCTCTCCAAACAGCCCAGACCTGCAGCAACCACTTTCTCACTCCCCTCCTGCCACCTGCCTTCCCACCCCTCGGTCCCGATCAGCAGCTTCTCCTCACCTGTGTCCTCAGGCCCTCAGAGGACAGGGCAGAGAGCTCTGAAATGTTTGCAGAGGTGAGCCATAAATTTGACTCTAGGGGGTTTTCTTTCATTTCTGTTCCCTTTGTCCTTGCCAGAGCTTAACATGAACACTGACCTGGCCAAGAAATTTCCCTCCTGTCAGATTCCATTCTCTCCCCTCCCACTCCTCTCCTCTGCCCAAGCCCCAGCTGTGAGATCTTTCCTGCCCTCCCTTCCTCCTGCTCCTCCATCTCCCTGCAAGCCAAGGCTCAGCCCTGTGGGGCCTCTCCCTCACTGCTTCACTGCAGCTAGGAAAGGCTGATCCCCGCAGGGGTTACTGTGATGAGGATAACACTCCTCACTGTAGCCCGAAAACCTTATGCCACAAGTACTCTTACCCTACATTAGGGGTGGGAAGACTGAGACTCAGAAATTAAATGCCTTCACAATTCATGCTAGTTGGGACTGGAGATTTAGCTCAGTGGTTAGAGCGCTTGACTAGCAAGTGCAAGGCCCTGATGTTTGACAGAAGGAAAAAAAAAAAGATCCACACTAGCAATTGGCAGGACTGGGGTTTGTGCCTAGACTTTCCTTTTATTTTTATTAGTCTGCAGCACATAATAATTACATTCCTTGTGGGGAGTTGGTACACATGCACAGAATACATCTTAATTCTTTTTTCCATTCCCCTCCTTCATCTCTTGGTCCCCTTCCCTTTTGTGAAAGATTTATCTCTCTGTTTCTTATCAGCTATCTTTTATTTTGCTCTTTATTTATATTTTGGGTTTCTCATATAAGAAAAACCATGAGATATTTAAACTCATGTGTCTGATTTATTTCACTTAAAATTATAGTCTCGAGGTGCATTCATTTTCCTACAAATGACTCAAATTCATCCTTCTTATGGCAGAGTAGTACTCAATTGTGTACAAATACCACATTTTCTTAATCCATTCATCTGCTGATGGACATATTAGCCTAGCCTTTACTGATCCAAAGGTCTAGACGCCTTCAAAACAAACACATGAGGCTGCCTACGTAGCTCTCAAGGTGGCATCTCACTGTGAGCATCTCTCCCTGACCCTGCAGGTCCAGGAGCAAGCCCTGCCCTCCCAGGCCAGCCTCAGACCCTTGTGCTTGAGGGCATTGCCACCTCCACACTGGCCCTTCGCTCCTGCCTCTCCATTATGGTCTTCTCTGACCTCGGTAGCCTCCACGTCTCTCACCCGCTGGGCGCTCAGCCCCATGGAGCAGTGGTGACCTTCCGAGACTGCTCCGACTGCCCCCCAAGGCTGCAGCCACAGAGATCTGCTCATTATCTCCGATCTGCTGCTCAGCCAGCAGCAGGCAAGCACAATGGTGGTGAGGATGATGACGCTGGGGTCATAGAGGGATGGGGCCGGGGTTGCATGAGGCGCACAGTCTCTCCTCCAAGGACAGGCAGACATGCCCCCACGGTTACAGGCAGGAGCCGGAGAAAGGTTTACCTCTAATAAACACAGCCTGCTAGCTCCCTGGCAACCACAGCATCAACCTGCTCATGCTTTCACTTTGGAATAAATGTCAAATCGCAGAAGTACAGCAGAAGCTCAGAGACGCACTGTTCTCTACTCCCCTGGCACGGTTAGGTAATTACCTGGCAACACCCCAAGAACAGCTTCCCTGCTCCTTCCGGGGCGGGGACCAAGGTGGGCCTCCTGCCCCTTCTCCTCCTCACAGCCCTCGGACCCGGGTTCCTCCACTCCTTCCCTCACCTATCGACCAGGCCCACTCACCCGGCTTCTGGGGCTCACCACAGGCCTTCCTCACAATGACCCTAACAGCACCCAACATTCCTACCCACTTGACAGCCAGCACGGGGTTAAAAAGAAGGTGGTAAAAGGAAACAGCCACCATGACTTCATTTTCTTAAGCATTAACAAAGAGTTTTTTTCCTAACTCTACACAGATTTTAAAATTATGTTTGCAATACACAATAATTACATTCATCTGGGGGAAATGGTCCATATACACATCACATTTTGATCATTCTTACTCCTCTTCCAGCCTGGCCTCCTTTGCCCTCCTTCCCTGGAACTCCTTCTCATCCCCACAGAGTCTACCTCCCCCTTTCCTATTGTCTCTCTTTTATTTTGTTCTTTAAATTACTTATATTTTGGGTCTCTCATATTGAACTTTCCATGTCTGATTTATTGCATGCAGCATTATGGTCTTGAGATCCATTTCCTATAAATGATTCCAACGTGTCCTTTCAGCTGAGCGGTACTCCATGAACAAGAAGCTTTAAACAAGATATTTCCAAGGGGAAGAGTCTGGTAGGAAATACAACAAATTACTAATAGTGATTTTTCTCATCTCTTTAAGTTCATCAGTGAAAGTATATTATTTCCACAATAAAAGTCAGTGAAGCAAAAATAGTAACAATTAAAGTTTACACATATCGATGTTATTTTTGCTAGTGTTAGTGGACATGGTATTCGCCACTCTGTCATGTATCACCAGCAGGTGAAGACAACCCTCCCAAAAAACAAACAGACAAACAAAAAACCACCCCAAGGCTAAGGAGACCGAGTCTATCTGTAGGCTTCCGACAAGCCCACTGGGGTGAAAAACCAACCAAAGCCATGACAGTGGTAAATAGCAGGCTAGACCTTTTGGTTGTGTTGTTTTCTTTTCACATCCCTTGCTAAGAATCAAGGCATGCTGGAACATGTAAATTCAATGTGTAAACATAAACAAGTAGATAAATAAGCACATACTGTTTGTGGGAAGCAAAATATAACAGGGCCCCTGAAAGTGATGGGGGATGGAGGAGAAAATGCAGGATTTAGTGAGAAGATCTAGGCACCAGTCCTGATGCCTGTTCTGCAGGTGCCAAGGAGAACTGCAAGCCAGCGGTGACCCAAAGGACACCACCCTGACTCTGCCGCCTCTCGCCTGAGCACTCAGCTCAGAGTCACCCAAGTGGGAAGGAGGTCAGCTGGCTGCAAGTTCACAACAGCACGGCTGGGCCTTGCCTTGAGTTGAGGGTGTGGCATGGGCCAAGGCTACGGTCTTCTGGTCTTCTCCGGCTGTGCTGTCTCGATGCAGACAGCAGGGTGCACACAGCGGGTGGTCACTTGGGCCCTCCCTGACCAGCAGGTCCAGTAGGTGGGAGGAGGGGCCGCCCACCTCCCCTGCCCAAATGCAATTCATGTTTAACACACAGGCTGTATTTAAATCAGGCTACCAAATGTGAACAAAATCCACCCAGTCCTTTTTAGACAATTCTATTCACATAAGATTATCATAAATAGGCCTTTTGCTGAGGATCTGGGTGAACAAACGTTGACCTCAGCCACAAATGAAGTCTTCAGAATTCACACTCTGCCTGACTAGACCAAAAAACTGAGCTTTTTGTTGAAACCCAGAGGAGAGTAACCGGCTGTGTGGAGGCCAGCACTGAGCCTCCCCTCCCGCCTTCCCACACCCAGCTTTCCTGCCCGAGAAGCTGCAGCATACTCACCTACACACCTCTTCCCATCCTCAGCCAGCGAGTACCCGCTGTAGCACTGGCAGACAAAGGAACCGGGCACATTCACGCAGAGCTGCTCACAAGCGTGGTCCTCCATGGCACACAGGTCCTGGACTAAGGCAGAATTGCACCATGAGAACACAGATCTGGAGGAGAAGCACCCTCAGCCCAGGGCCACGGGATGAACTACTCTGCAGCACTTGTGGGAAGTAACTTCAGAATACTACAAGTATTAGCAGGTAATCAGAGTAGAAAATTTGGAAAACAAAAACACATCGAAGGAAAGCCAGGCATGGTGCCTGTTATGGCTTGTGTCTAGATGTCCCCCCAAAGCCTCATGTGGTCATAGGTGGGGCTTTTTCAGAGGTGGCTGAATCTACAGTGTGTACTGGGATGAAAGGTATGTGATTACTAAATCAGTTCACTGACTGGTTTGGCGCCACCCTAATCTCGGCAGCCTGGATAGAGTATAAAAGGGGAAGAAAAGGTTGCTTAGGTCCCTTGCTTGTCCTGCTGCCTTCTGCCTGTCTGCCCGGCCACCCTGCCTTGGAGCCAGCCAATGAGGACTGAAACCTCTACAAACTGTGTGCTGAATAAATCTTTCCTCTTTTAACTTTGGGTTTCAGGTATTTTGCCTCAGCAGCAAGAAAAGTAACTAAAACAATCTGTAATTCCAGCATGTGAGAGACGAAGGTAAGAGGATTGCTGCAAGTACAAGGCCAGCCTGAACTACACAGTGAGACCTTGTCTCAGAAAAAAAAAAAAGAAATCAAAGGAAATCCATCTGTAATCCCACCACCCAGAGGCAGCCACTGTTAACATTTTGTGAGTTTCTGTGTCTATAAAAACATAGTTTTTAAAGTTGGGATTAATTCTCACTTCTATTACATATAGTAAATAAGTTTTAATTACTATCAATTCATAATTTCCTGTATCTGTGAAAGGTGCTGAGAAACTATACCAAGGGCTCGGGCATTTGGACCTGTTCGTATTGAGCTCTGCTCCTGTGCTCTGCGTACTGAATATGCTCCTGGATACCAGGCTCAGTGATGCACACTGAGATGATTCGGCACTGCCACGGATGCTTTGCAGATGGGGTTCCCGCAAGTAGGAGGGCACAGTTAAAGGACTTACTACTCCACTGAAAACATGGCAGGTCTAAGAACGGTCCCTAACTACCAAGTTCCCACCAAATCTTCCTCCTCCCATTTATCTACAGGAAAACTCTGAAGACCTTTGTGCTCTGTTCATTCATCCCAGCAACAAACAAGGAAAATGGAGAAGCCGAAAGAAGTTAGATAGCAGTAAGAAAGTCACCAGGGAAAAATGGATGTATGACTACTCATGGTCTTATTTTGGTCAAATATTTACTGTACACGCACAAAGCACCAAGCCCTGGCTATTAATTCGCATGCAATGTAGGAACAGACACACAGGCCTGCATCAACCACCAAGGAACTAAGAATCTACTGGAGGACGAAGAGGTTAGAGTGCACCCTGACGCAATCTCTCCTTGGCAGACAGGCCGACAGGATGACACAGTTTCCCAGCACAGAGATGGCTCGGGTGCTATGAAGCAGCTGGCTGCACTGTGATCTTACTGTTACAGGCGTAGAAAAGCAGAGTGTATTAAAGGGGTTGGGAATATTAACAAGCACTGTCTCTGGTTAAGTCTCGCTGTTAGAGACTTAACCAGAGATAAAATCTTGGCTACAGAGAAAGCTTGGTCAGCCCTTGACACTGATGGTGGTACTTGCATATCGTCTCCTAGAACTCCGAGTTTCATAGTTTAGTGCACCTTTAGATAAATATAAAACATCAAATTGATAAGAAGATAAAAGTTGATTTGATTCAGCATGCTTATTACATACATTAAATAATTTTTAAAAATAAAATCTACCGTTTCACATTTTAAAATGTTTAGGACTAAGAGTCTACAAATAAAGATTCTGTTAAAATCCTAAAAGAAGTATTTTCATTTCCAAATCAACAAGGTACATGAAAAAAAAAACTGGAGGCTCAAATTCCTTTGCTTCCTACTAGGGCTTATATCTTAGATTTCTATTTGGGAACTCCAACTGGGATTTTCAATGTTGACTTCCAGTGGATGTAGATGGAAGAAAACTGGCTGGTGCAAAAATCACAGGGAATAATCAAGGAATGACAAAAACTCACTGGTAGTTGCAAGCCTAGGCCAGAGATATAAGAATTATCTGCACCACAGGGTAGTCACTCATTTATTCAGTAAACATGTGTTGAGTACCTGCTGTGTCCCAGGCACTGGGGATGTGTCCCCAAACAGACAAGGGGTTCCTGATGTCACACAGCTTGTGTTCTACTACAAGTGAGAGCTTGACACTCTTGAAGGAGGATGCTGGCTGCGAGACTAGCTAATGTAAAGGCCCTGAGGTGTGAATGTCCTGTGGTGGAACAGACTAGTCCTGTTTGAGAAACCAAGAGCCAGGGTGGCTACTCAAAGCAATTTAAGTAACAAAAATACAAGCTGGAAGACAATGAATCCCTAACACAGTTGCTGACAATCCTGTGGGAGTTCAGAATCAGGCTGCCAATGAGGCAGAGATTGGAAATGGGTCTCGGGCAAGTGTTGGATGCAGGGAGAAAGAGCAGGGTGTTCCGGGCTGAGGGAAGAGCATGCATAATGTGCATTAGAGAGAGATGCAGGGCCGGAGATTTAGCTCAGTAGTAGAGCACCTTACCTAGCAAGTGCAAGGCCCTGAGTTCAATCCCCAGCACCAAAAAAAAAAAAAGAGGGATGCAGGACAGGCCGGTGCTAGCTTCCCTCCAGAATCCCATTGGAATCAGCAGGAAAGACCCTGACTCCAGATGGCCGAGGGCCATCCACATGGGGAAGAGTCTGAGCTGGGCAAAATCTGGAAAGGCAAACTGGTGTTTCTCCTGGAGCAGTGCCCTAAACAGTAAAGGAGCAGTCACTTGGCTCTGGGACCTCAGAGGACTTCTCGCAGTTCCATGGAGGGAGGTCATGGCTTCGATTGGGAACACCCATGGGTTCCTCAGTTCCAGGCTGAGTAGCTTCGCTTTGCCTGTGGGGTGATGGGGGACAATCCCCTCTTGCTTCCAGGCCCTGCACTGCACGGAGCTTTCATCCTCACCTAGTGGTGGCCAGCGCTACTGCCCTTTTCCTGCTGGCAGGGTTAAGTGCTGGCTGCAGATGTATTCCCAGCGTTCACTGGGTCCCGCTTCTAGACTTGGCCCGGGTGGCTGGGCAGTGCGTCTGCACAAAGCGCTGAAGGCCCACAAGGGGACCACAGCCCCAGCTCTGGAGGGACACAGAGGCTTCTGCACCTGGCTTCGCCCCTCTGGGCTCAGCAGGAGCCCTGCCTAACCAGGGAGGGGGCAATAAGGGTGATTCTTACTCGCTTACAAATGTTGGCTTTCAGGGGCTGGGGAATTAGCTCAGTGGTTAGAGTGCTTGCCTAGCAAGCACAAGGCCCCGAGTTCAATCCCCAGCACCACAAAAAAAAAAAAAAAAATTGTCAGCTTTCAAATTTCCTAGCAGGAGCCTTTAACAAGAGCTTTCCTAACAATCAACATGTTACAAAAGAACCCTTACGAAAGTAGGAAAGTAGAAGAACAGCGTGTGTTTGTAATTCCAGAACTCTGGGAGGCCGGGGCAGGAGGATGGGGCAGGAGGACTGCAATCCCTTCCTTTCCGGACAGGCTGTGTAGAGCCTGAGGAGTAATTGCAAGGTCCCATGTGCAGAAGCAGCAGGATCCGGCCTCGGCTAATGGAGACTACTTTAAAATGCTGGTACCCCATTAAATCAGACTGGCCGGGGCCGGATTCCAGCAGCAGCGTTTGTTAAAGCTCCCTCCAAGTGTCCCATGTGAAGCCAGGTGAGAGTCACTGAACCCAAAGAATAAAAGGTCCCCGCAAGCCAGGTGTGGTGGTGCATCCCTAGAATCCTAGCACTCAGGAGGCTGAGGCAGGAGGATTGCAGCAAGTTCAAGGCCAGCCTGGGCTACACAGTGAGTTCAAGGCCAACGTGAACTGCATAGTGAAAGGTCCAAAAAAAAGGTCCTTACAGTCTTCTGAGGGGAAGGTGCCAGGCTCAGGAGTCAGTCTCCCCTTCACGATCTGAGACACCCGCCCCCCAACCCCCCTCAGTTTCTGCTTCCAAACAAATCTCAGCATGAGTGCCGTCTCCCCTCCCAGCAGCTGAGAGAACTGTAGATGCACACGAGGGTGCAAGTGTGGTGGGACTAGCAAGGACGGCCGCTCACGTTCCCAGAGAACCGTCCCGGACCTTGCGCTGGCCAGCTGGGTCCGGGCAGACAGCCCTTTCATACTGTTTTTAGAACGCTGGGGATTTATGGCCATGACCGACTTGTAGCGACCCAAAGGAAACCACTGAGGGATTAATCTAATTAAACAGGGACAAAAGAATAAATACAGACTGGGCTCTGACAAAACAACATTGCTGTTTTCCTGGCACTGGCTACTTCCATTTGAAACGAGTACAGATTTTTTTTGGATGATTTCTTCTGCTCTTGAAAAACAGTACCTTTTTTCTCATAGCTTGGAAGGATTTCGCTGAAGGGTGATAAACCCAGCCTGGGGGATGGGAGAGACTTTGCCTTTAGAGTTCCTATTATTCAAGGACAGCCTTCCACCTTCATCTTCCTGGTGACCCCGCCATGGCTTGTGACTTCAGCCAAACCTTACCTCTCCAAGCTCACTGGGCTCGAGGCTCCCCGGGCACTACAGACGGGCACCCTCCAGCACTTGTGCATGGTCCCCCACACTGGAAGGACTCAGTCACAGGGGACCATCAATCACAGTCTCGATGCTGCTCGTGGGCCTCCTTAATAGCTGCTTAGTGGACACAGCTGTTTTGCCTGGACAGTCTCCTTCCGGGCCAGCCTGGAGCACTGCCTCCATGAATGAAGCTTCCTGGGCAGAATTAGGACACTGGTAGAGAGCCTGAAAATGCTTTACGCTCCTGTTAGCAAAGATAAATTTTTTGAGTAGCTAATTTTTACCATGGGGTGAAGGATGGCAGGAGAAACTTGGGAGTCTCAGGCTTCCTCCCTCTCGTGCACCCCTCAGACCCAATCAACTTTCAGGTCCTGTTGGCCCACTTCTCTTCATCTCTCCTGCCAACTTGGAGCCATCATCATCTCTTGATCAGACCACTCTGATAACCTGTGACAGGGAAGCTGGACTGTCAACTTGATTGGCTGAGGAACTTCAGAGATCAGTAATGCACGCTTCTGGGTAGGTCATGGAGGCATGACCTTGGAGTCCGTAACCAGTCCCTGGTCTCTTTCTCTCTGGCTCTCTTCTCCAGTACTCTGATGCTGGGTGCAGTGAACTGAGAAGTTTTGCTCTAGCATCCTCTTCCACCATGACGTTTCTGCCTTGGAGCCAGCTGACCATGTACTGGACCATCTGAAACTGTGAGCCAAATTAAACCTCTTTCCCTCTGAAATTGCACATGTTGGGTATTTTTTATCACCAATAAGAATGCTCACTGATAAAACCTCTGAGCTTGTCTTCTGCTATCTCTCCCAGCCCAGGGTTCCCCTGAAGCCAGAGTAAAATGTGTGATGTCTTCCTACTGCTCTAAAATGAAGTTCAGGACTTCTAGTGTTGATACAGGGTGATGCATGAGCCACCCCATCACCTCTCCAGTCTTACCTTGTGCCTCCTCTTGTTTTCTCTGCTTCACCTACACTTTTCTTCCTATTCTCCAAATAGAGCTTTCTCTCTCCCAAGACTATGTACATCCATTTCTTCTACCTATGATGCTCATGCCCCTTCCCTGCCTCCTCTTCACCTAACTCTTACATTTTCTTTCGGATTCAGCCTAAGGATACTCTCTCAGGGGGCTGACTCTTGCCTGTCATGAAGGGTGAAGTCTTCTTCATAGTTCCCTTAGGTAGAGCTTACCTCAATTATAATTTAGTGCTTAATTTGCAAGTGATTATTTCATGTCTATTCTCCTGCCACACAAAGACAGCCATGTCCTCATGATTACTTGTCTTGTTTAGCACTCTAGCTCAAATACCCAGCACAGTGCCTGGCATGTGGTTAACTGAATGTCAATAACTGAGTTAATGAATCTATTTGTTCATCCATGAATCTCTTCAAAGTGCTGGGAAGTCAATAGTGAATAAAACAAACCATGATCTCTGATGTGCTGGAGCCAGCTCTCACCAATTCACAAGAACAGATGACCCACTTCTCGCCCACTCCACATTCAAGAAAGCCAAGCTGGCAGCATGGCATGACCATGGTGGGAGTGCTTACATCATGGAAATCCTCAAACTCTGCAAGCAGAGCGCTTTTTCCTTCCCACAAGCTGGTCATTGCACACTTACCAGCATGCCATTGGCAGGGACCAACAATAAACAAGATAAATACAGAAAAATTGACAGTGTATCTTGTAAGCAGGAAAGGGCAATCAAGAGGGTTGAAAGGGAAGGCTTCTATCTGAACTAGTGTGACCAAAAAGCAGCGTCACTGCCTGTGCAAGGACCTGAGGAGATGGCGTGGACAGAGGGGTGAGGGGTCATCATCGGAGGAGGGCAGAAAGAGCAGGGTGAAGCAGGCAAGTGAAAAGAAACAACTTTGGAGCCAGACATGGTCCCAGTTGGGTGAACTCTGTGACTTCAACTGAAGGACTTTCATAAGATTCAATTTTCGTAGAGAGATTAAATGGTTGAGTGGAGACAGTATCTTATTTGCAGGGTTAAGTGAAATAACATAGGTAGAAAAACATCTGAGGCCCAGTAGGCATTGAACAAATATTAGCTCCCTTCTCCTGTCCTAGATCTAGGGATGAGGAGGGAGAAAGGTCTTCGGCCTGGGGTCAGGGAGGTAAAAGGTTCAATGAAGCCTGAGGGAGAAGTGAACCTCAACCAAATTTTGCCTAGGACACATTCTAATAAAGTTAGTTTCCTCTCTTTTGAATATTATCTTCCTTTTACCTAATATCTATTATGCCTCTTTGTCTTTATGTACACTTATGGTTTCTCATAACAGAGAAACAATTTGATGTGTACTCATGGGTGACTGATTTATTTCACTTAAGAGTATGTTCTCAAGATGCATCCATTTACCTACAAATGACTCTAGTTTATCCTTTTTTATGAAAAGGGGGAAAAGAAGGAAGGGAAAAGGGAAAGAAAGGGAAAAGGGAAAAAATGGAAAAATGTAAATAAACCTGCTGTAAATTAGAAAAGGGGGAAACAGAAGGGAGGGGTAGGGAAGGGGTGGAGGACCAAGATATATCATGTACAGGTACAAAATAACTATGATAAATGTGATGATTATGTATACAATGTACCAATACATGTTCTTGGTAAAAAAATAAAAAATAAATAAATAAAGTTAGTTTCACTTTACTGGATACATTTGAAAACTGCAAGCAGGGAGTTTGTTGGGTTTTTTTTTATTTTTATTTTTTTATTTTTGTTTTTTGAGACAGGCTCCCTCTGTGTAGTCCAGGCTGGCCTCGAACTCATACTTCATATCCCTGAACTCGTGATCCTCCTTCCTGGCCTTCCCAAGTGCTGGGATGACAGGCACGCGCCACCATGCCCGACTGGATTCAAAAACAATTTTAAAAGCATCTCTGGCTAAATTTGTTTTGCTAAATTGACTCAATACAGCAAAGTAGGCAATTCTGAAGTTTATAACAAAAGATCTGGCCAAATTCAAGCTAAGCCTTGCCAGAGGGCAATGTTAGTAAGCAGCAGAGAGTCAGCAGTATTCATTTGTGTGCATCTTTCTCTGGATTCCTGGAGAATTTTACGAGAGATGGGGACTGGAGGGGTCAGTCTTGCCAGGTGAAATTAACTAGTAAGGATATGCTAAGAGCCCCAAATCTGTCCTGCAATTCCCTCCCCTGGGGGGGGGTCTCCAGAGGCCTGCATGCACCCTAGATTCAACACTTATCCTCATTCATCATCTCCAAACCCTGGCACTTGGTCAGCCCGGCGAACTTGGGAAACTTTCATCTGGTTCCACTGGACGAGGGGAGCACAAGGCAAAGATTGTGGCTGCTCAACTGACATCACTCAGGGCTGAATCAGAGTTTCTATGAACTTTTCAGAATGTAGACAAGCCACACTGCATGCTATGGACACCAGCACAGGTTTAATTTCTCCTCTGAAGTTAAAACAAATGAACACCTTTAGCCAGGCACTCTCTCCTTTTTATAGTTCCTGCTCTTATTTAACCCAAGATGTAGAAACTAGCAACTGTTTATCACAGCAAGAGAGAAGAGAGATATGTCTCCGCCTGCCTCAACCCAAAGTTCACTCAAGAGTTGGGGGTCCACAAACACATGCAATCCCAAGCCTGCATTCGGGGGAACAACCCCTTCCTCTCATCATATCCAAAGGCACTAATCTTATTTTGACAGCTGCAGTTTGGATTTAAAGACTCACAGTAAGTGTGAGTCATCTGCTCTGTGCTTCTCAGCTGAAAAGAAAGGAACCCAGAGTGTCACAGAGAGAACAAACCTGTCCTCAGGCAAATGCCAGCTGGGCCTCTGCTTCTCTCATGTTTCATTCTCTCTCAAGGATTCTCCTACTCACTAACATGAGTTGGTTTTCTCTGGAGAAGGGAAAAGGAGGAAGCCAGAGGGAATCCCCAAAACAATGCCTTGAAATGTAAGTAAATCTGACTGAATGAGGTTGATCAAACAATGCAATGTGCTTTTCATTCTCCAAGGCTGTCACAGCGTTATGTTCTTAATACAAACCCCTCTTGAAGTGCCTCCCAGGGAGAGATCTGGTTTAAAACATCTAGGTCAGTGGTCTTCAAACCAGAGTGGACAGAGTCCCCTGGGGCTGTGAAAACGCGGGCTCCTCAGCCCTGCCCCACAGGCCCTGATTCAGCAGGCCGAGCTAGGTACGGGAGCATGCTTTTTTTATTTATTTATTTTTCTTTTTGAGAGAGGGTCTTGCTAAATCACCCAGACTGGGCTGTACTGTAATTGTGATCCTCCTGCTCCAGCCTCCCAGAGTGCTGGGATTATAGGCGCGCATGACCATGTCCGGCTGGGAATTTGCATTTCTAACAAATTTCCTGCAAAAGTGACACATTTTTGGAACCACCTGTCTAGGTGCCCGTGAAAAACACCAAAAGCAGAAGAGAAGCTGTATAAGGTTCAAGCTCACATCCCCCTGTGGTCCATGTTTTCATAACTGGCATTTCTCTGCTCATATTTAGTCAGTTGCGTTCTCCCACGGGGCCTTGCTCACCCCAGATTCCTTCTCTTTTACACTCCGTGCCCTCCAAGGACTAGCAGTCTCCAACGTCAGGGTCAGGAGCAAGGCGAGGCTCGGCAAGCCATCCGCGCATGCGCCCCGGCAGCCCCGGGGGTCATCGCCTGAGCTCTGCAGCGAGGCAGCCAGGCAGCTGCTCTGTGCGTGCGTGCCTGCGGCTCTTCACCCTTCAGCACTGGCTCCGCTCTCTGCGAGTGCGCCGCCCCCAGCGCTCACACCCTGACCTTCGCTTTCCACACCCCCACTCCTCCCTCCAAGATTCCCTCCAGTCAGGCTCAAGGACCACCTCCAGGCACGTCCAGCTAGGCTTCTCCGTGACCTCTCAACTTCCTCCTGGGCTGCACCCAGCCCCGTGTGTGGCCTCCCCGCACTGGGCAGTGTGCCCTCAAATCCAGTCCCGTCTTAGGTTCTCTTCTCTGGAGCTGTGATTGTTGCTGTGGTCTCTGAATTAGAATTGTAAACTGAAGCCAGGAATAATGGTGCATGTCTGCACTCCTAGTGCTCGAGAGGCTGAGGCAGGAGGATCGCAGGTCTTTGAGGACAGCCTAGCTACATCATGAGTTCAAGACCAGCCTAAACTACATAGGGAGACTGTCTCAAGAGGCTGGGGTGTGGGTGAGAGGTGGCAGCTTTCTAATCCTTTTCTCCACGTGTGAGTTACAAGGGAAGCCAAAATCTGTTTCTTAGGTCTCAAATGTTGGGAAATGTCCCAAAGAGTCCCGGGCCCATGGAGGAGAATCCGTAAGAATGAAGACATGAATACCAGTAGCTCTGCCTCCTTCTAATCCAGGGCATACGTATCGCCAGCCCCAGTGCAGTAAACTGCGGCTGTGCCCTTGACACCTGTGTCCAGCTCCCCAGCGACCAAAAGACCCTGTTGAAACCCAGCGCCATCACTCTCCCTGCTCCCGGTCCTCCCCTGCTTCTGCCCTGAACAAGCTGTTCCCCACCAGCTGCATTCTATGGCGCCGTTTGCTCTCCTCTTCGCGCAGTGTTTTGTCTGAGTACCGTTTGCTCGGATTTATGTATGTTAGCTTTACTGAGGTATAACTTGCATCCGATAAACTGCACATATTTAAAGTGTGCCATTTGATAAACTAGACATAAAGACATATCATCAGCACAATCTCGATAATGAACACAGCCATCACCCCAAGATCCCTGTGCCGCTCTGTGGTCAGTCCCAGACGACCTCAAATCTTCTCACTGGCATTATGGACTAGGTGCTATTTCTCTAAAATTTGATATAAACAGAATTACAAGCGGGTATTCCTTTTCGTCTAGTTTTGTTCATTCAACAGTTACTCAGAGTTGCACCCAGAGTAACTGGTGCCTTTTCCCATTGGTGAGTAGTGTTAAGTCACACGCATGTGTCACACAATGTGATATACATCCATCTGCTGATGAACAGCCATCCAGTTGTTAATTTCTTAAAAATTAAGTCTGCAAGGATTTTGATGGGGATTGCTTTGAATCTATAGATCAATTTGGAAAGAAATGACATCTTAGTCATACTGAGTCTTCCAATCCATAATATAGTGTATCCTCCATTTATTCAGGTTTTCTTTAATTTAGCTCAGAAATCTTTTTTACTTTTCTTTGTATAGATCATACACATCTTTTAAAATTCATCCCTAATTTACATATCTTATGCCTTTGTAAATGGTACTTTAAAATACCAATTTCTTATTTTCATTAACAGTATACAGAAATACAATAATTTTGTATATTGACTTTTTATCTTGCATCCTTGCTAAGTTTATTAATCAGTTTTAGTAGCTTTTTTGAAGATTCCTTTAGCTTTTTTATATGGGCAATCACATAATCTAATAAAGACAATTTCCTTTCTAATCTGTATGACTTCTAACAACTTTGAGTTTAATGTTAACTGTAGATTTTTCTACAGATGCTGTTTATCAGGTTGAAACATTTCCTTTTTATTCCTACTTTGCTGAGAGTTTTATTGTGAATGAATTTTAGGTATTATTTATTATCTTTTTTGTATCTACTGAGACAGTTGTTTTTGTTTTTGTTTTTGGTGCCGGAGATCGAACTCAGGGCTTTGTGCTTACTAGGCAAGTACTCAATCATTTCAGCTAAACCTTCAGCCCCCAACAATTTGTTTTTTTGGGGGTTTTTTTTTGGTTTCTTTTTTTGGTGATGGGAATCGAACTCAGGGCCTTGTGCTTGAAAGGCAAGCCTTCTAACTACTGAGCTAAATCTCCAACCCCCAAAATTTGGTTTTTTAGCTTGTTCATATGGTGAATTACATTGATTTCTGAATATTAAATTGAATTCAGGGCCTTGCGGTTGTGTTGGATTCTACTTGCTAAAACTTTTGTTAAAAATTTTTGTGTCTAAATTCATGAAGTTTGTTGGTTATAGTTTTCCTTCCTATCTCTAAGTATGTGACTGTTTTCCTAGGTCTTGCTCTTTGTTTAAACTAATAAAAGCTATTAAATCACTTATGTAGCTTGGAAAAAATACTGCCAGGAACATTTCCAAAGTACAAGAGCAGTAAAATGCATTTGATAGGGTTATCGAGACAGAAAAAAAGAGATTGAGAAAGAAATCTGTACAAGAAAGTGTACATTTTCCGCCAAATGAAGTTTTATAAATGTTGCATTTTCACAGCTTCCAGAGATATTAAATGTTCCAAAAGGGAGGGAAATATTTCTTATTTAAAGGCACATAAAGAAAAAGGCATGTGCAAAGGGGGCACTTTTCAGCTCGGTGCAATAGTGCACACTGGTAACCCCAGTATTCAAGCTCAACCTGGCAATGTAGCAAGATTCTGTCACAAAAAATAAAAAAGAAAGAGTGCAAAAGCCCTGGGCTCATTCCTCAGTACTGGGGAAAAAAAAAAAAAAAAAGAATGGCACATTTCATGAAGTTTTCTTTTCCCCATCTTTCTTTAAATGGGGAAAAGGAAGGACACAAACTTCTATTGTTCTAGCACTACACTAGTGTTTTGGTATATGTCTCATATGATGGTACTGGAGAGGGAAGACTTTTTGAAAGGCAGAAAGAATCCATAATGTTGACTCCCAGTAATTCCAAGTTGCCCACATGAGCGAATCCTGGAAAGTAAGATTCTTTAATGCACTTGATCTAAAGCACTGATCTTGGAAAGTAATATTCTTTAATGTACTTCCTTTAAGCAAAAGGGCACCCAAAAGAGGATTATCTGGACAGGGAAGAGACCCAATACCAGGTCATCTAAAGATGGGTTTATACTTTCTCTGAAAAAGAGATTAATGGGGATAAGTGGAGTGAGTGGGAATAACATTTTTCAATAACTGAAAGATTTTCTATTTTTATTTAAATTAGGAAATAACTTTCATGACATATGGCTTCAGATGGCAGAACTAGGATCAAAGGTAAAAATTACAGAGAGTAGGATTTCAGCTCACCCACTCATCCAGGCCATCTGGATACAGGACCCAGCTCCTTTGCAATGACCTGGTTGTCAAGAGCCATCACTCATCGGGCACATAGGTAGGGGATTGAATTCCAGGGTCATGTAGGGAAGGGAGTCAGATGTCTGAGAGACAAAGTCCATTACCACTGAGAGAACCCAGGAATCAGCTGTGTCTGCCTCGGCTCTCCACACAGGAACAATATGAACGGAAAGGGGTGGAGATACATGCCGTACATACAGGCAGTGTGCATGTGTTTGAAGGTGGCTGCCCAAGGGGCCTCCCTCTCACAATCATTTTGTGCAAGGACAGCTGTTGGCAGTGGACTTGGGGAACCAACAATCAGTTGCGTGTGGATCCTGGTGAATTAGTCCTGGTCTCCACCTGCAGGGGACCTGTCTGTCCTGGGCTTGGAGAAGGTCCCCTGATTGCAGGCCTGCCCTGCTGCCATCTGGGGGCCCTCGAGGATCATGGGATGATATCAAACAGGAGCTAAAAGGTAGGCTAGGACAGGATTTGCATGCTGGTTTGGTCACATTATTAGCCATGTGACCTTGAGTAAATTTTTGTTCCTTATTTTCCCTATGTGTAAAATAAAAGTAATAAATTACACTGAAGGCTCATTTTGAGAATAAAATGAGACAACACTAGATGCACAGCACCCAAGGGAGCTCCTGGAACACATAAACCCAGGAGGAATGGCTACAGTTAGGTCTGCCTGGGTGCCCTGTGCAGAGCGGGGCATGGCTGCAGGCACTGGTGGCTTCGATGTTCTGGGCTGCTTATTTCATTCACTCCCAAGCAAGGACAGAAGCTGCAAGGACAGAAGCTCCCTGTTTGATTTCCAGGGCTTCAAATGCTGCCTGGTGTATTGTCTATGTTAAGCGCACACGGTAAATGAAAAAGTAAATGAAACAATCAATGCACAGAGAATGACCAGTGAGCACTCCTCAGGAAGGAAGAGGTGTGACTCATGTTCCTTTTCATCAGGGTGAACATCCAGCTACACTGAGGACAGGAAAAGAAAAACGGAAACAGCCACATCTTGCTCTTCTCCAGGCCCCTGTGAGGTTTGCTGGTGGCATCAGGGACAGGTCCTCGGCTTGTAAACAGAGGCCCAGCTTTAACTGTCCCCTGGACCAAACACGGGCTGACGAGGAGCTGCCAATGAGCTAAGGAGTATCGGTTACCACCCTTCCCATTGTATGGGTGCAAAAACTGAGTCAACAAGTTCGAGTAACCAGCTCAGGACGAGAGAGCCACATCTGGTAGATGTCCACATTAGGGTCCAAATGGCGACTGGTGGGCGCCAAGGTTCTGTTCTTCCCACAACACCTCAGCTAGTCCAATTTCAGAAACTCAGAAGAGTGATGACTATAATCTTTTCCTGACAGAGAGGGATCTGTACGTGCATTAAGCCAAGTCTGCTGCTGAAGGTAAAGATAGCTTAACTGCTCCAAACTGACTGGTGGGCTGGCCAGATGGGACACCCAGTTCTAGCTCCTTCCCTTCTCCTGTAAGCTAGCCCTCCCCCAGTCCCCTCCCGGCCAGAGACAATCCATCGCAGAGTGTGGCCGCAGCTCTTTGAAAATTCACATCAACTGGCTCAGAGTCTCTGAGGGGAGCCCAGCAGTCACTTCCAGGCTGGTTCTTGGTTTCTGAGTTTGCAGCCACGGTTCTGTACTCTCGTCCTTGCTCCACCCAGGCCTGCCTGCCCTTCCCTAGTCCTGAGCCTAAAGCCCAAGCTTCAGGCTCTTCTGTGTCCGGGGACATCAGGGCCTGCGTGGGACCCAGGCAAGGCTGCTGCTGGATTCAGAGGGACAGCTTTTTATGTTTTTTTCTTTTTTCCATTGGTGTGAGAAGTCCTCTGGTGTGGCTAAGCCAGCCCTTGGAAAATGGACATTGGCAGCTGCCCAGCTCCCAGCCAATTATTGGGCCATGCGACAAGTTTAGGAATTCCTTGTGCTGCTGGGAAGAGAAGGGCAGGAGGGAGTGGGCAGGATGGCAGGAGTCTGAGTATCCCTGAAGAGGACAGGCATGGCTAAGGAACTCAGGTTGTTTGCGGAGCGGTGTATAAGATGATGTGAGATGGCCACTCCTGGGCTCCCCAGTTCTTTAGTAAGTTCTATTGAACCCACGTGTATTTGCTAGGAGTGATTTTTCTGGTACACCCTGAAGAAGCATCAGAACTTCGAGTGGGAGATGAGGGTGACCCCGCCGCACTGAACATGGATCCTGGGCTCTGAGAGGAACCCAAGAGCAGAGTCCAGAGGGCTCCACAGCCACAGAACTGGAGGGAGGCAAGCAGATGTTCCCTAATCTTGGGGAGCAGGGGGGCCTCCAGCCAACCACTCAACCCTGAAACTGGAATGTGAGAAGAAAAATGGAAAGTGTGGTTTGGCTCTATAAATACAACGCTAATTACAGCCATTTGTGCAGACTGCTTCCTATTAATGCTTAATTGCTTGCCATGTGGTATAACAATGATTATGCATGAGCTACATGTCATGTGGGCTGAGTTCTGTGTGCTCCATGTGGGCCTTGTTCCTGAGGCCTTGCTTGGTGGTTTGGCTCTCTGCCCATGTGGATAGTGGCTGCACTCACAACTTAAAAAGAAGTAAGGGTACCTACTCAACGAATGGGTGTGTCTGTCCTTCAAGGAGGGATTACCCGACATTTTGCTAGCGCAAACATCAGAATACGGGCTAGTCCTTGGGGCTTAGCCAAAAAAGGAGAAAGTAATTTCTAACTCTCTATATTTATCTGCCTCCCTTTTTTAACTTAGGAGGCCAATAAAACATCCTCACCAAAGCAACCAGATGCCTACCCACCCCAAAAACAGAACTTGAAAAACCATTCCCAGCTAAGATTGACTCCTCCCAAATCCCAGCTGTAGAGAAGAGAATAGAATAGGCAAGCAGTTCCTCAGGTGCAATTAACAAAGACAGCAGAGAAAAGGCTCTGCAGCAGCTCCCCCTGAAGAGGCCAAGAGGGGAAGAGTCCAGCTCACATGCAGGAGGGCCGTTTCCACCAATCTGTCGTGATCTACTTGATGGCTCACAGCATGTCAGGCTCGGGCCTAGGCCCAGGGATGGCTGGGCAGGGGGACTAACACAGTGGGGCGGTGAGTAGGCTGGGTGAGGGACTACAGATGAGCAAAAGGAGCCCGGATAAAAAGGAAAGAGTGCAGTACATTAGCAAAGCAAGCTTACTTCTGCAAGTCTTCTGATCCACGTTGAGAATGTATCCTTGTTTGCACCGGCAGACGTACGAACCGGGTGTGTTGATGCAGAAGTGGGCACAGTTGTGCTCCAGGACACTGCACATGTGGACAGCTGAAAGGGAAGACACAGGAAGTTAAGGGGGCTGTGATGCCTTCCCTAACCTCAATCTTCCCACAAACATTTGTTGTTTTTTTATTTCATTTTAGTGGTACATTTTAGATATACAATGATACCATTCATCATAAGGGATTTGTACCTGTACATGATGTATCTTCTGCTTCTTTTTTTCCCCATTCTCCTCCCCTCCCTTCAACCCCTCTTCCTTTATTTACAAAAGCTTTCTTTCCATTTTTAGTTCCTTCTATTCTTTTTTTTCTTGTCCCTCCCTTCCTTTCCCCCTATCCCCTTCCTTGTTCCCCTTCCCATTTGAAAAACTTCTTCCCTTTTCTCAATATAATACATTTTAGTCCTTATTTACACATTCAGGTTCTTGCACCAGAGAAACAATGTGGTATTTAAAATGTATATCCGATTTATTTCACTTAAGAGTATGATCGCAAGGTGCATCCATTTACCTAGAAATGTCTCAAGCTTATCATTCTTTATGGCAGAGTCGTACTCCACTGTATAAAAACAACACATTTTCTTTATCCATTTATCAGCTTATGGGCATTTAGGCTGTTTCCAATATTTAACTATTACAGACTGTACAGGTATAAACATGGGTGTGCATATATCACTGTGGTATGATGCTTTTAATCTTTTTGAGAAGATACCAAGAAGGGGAATAACTGGGTCAAATGGAACCTCTAGTCCTAGTTTTTTGAGGAATCCCCACAGTTTTCCATAGCAGTTGCACCAGCCTACATTCCCACCAACAGCAAAGAAGTGCTCCTTTTTCTCCACAGCCCCTCCAGCATTTGCTATTGGCTGATCCGTTGATAACAGCCATTCTTTCTGGAGTGAGATGGAATCTCAGTGTTGTTTTAATTTGCATCTCTCGAATGCCCAGTGATGTTGAACATTCTTTCATGTTTATTTGCAGTTTCTACTTCTTTATTGGAGAAGTGTCTATTCATTTCAGATGCCCACTTTTGGATTGAGTCTTTAAATTTGGGGGGGTTTGATCTTTTTGAGTTCTTTATATATTCTAGGTATTAGTCCTTTGTCTGAGGAACAGCTGGAAAAATTTTTTCCCACTCTGGGTTGTCTCTTAGCTCTGTTTGTGGTTCTTTCCCAGCAAACATTTATTCAGCACTTGCGCTGCAAACAAGCTGCAGTCCCTACCCTCAAGGCAGTTCACGATTTAACACAGACAAGATAGGGCCAGATAAATGGCATCGGCAACATATAAAGGGCCAGGCAGTGCAGGGTCAAAGGGAAAAGGTGTTTCTGGGCACAGGAGCACATGCCTGTAATCCCAGCACTCCAGAGGCTGAAGCAGGACGATCCATGCAAGTTTGAGGCCAGTCTGGGCTATATAGCAGGTTCAAGGCCAGCCTGAACTAATACATACGGTGGTGAGACCCTGCCTCAGAAGGGGGGGGGCAGGGATTATGCTGAATTATATGAAATTGCTAATGTCTGATTGTTTTTAACCTACAAAAACAGAAATTTCCAATTCAATTTAATAATAACACTCAGAGGCAGAAAATCAGAAGGTGCTTTAGTTAATGTGTAGATCTCCAGTACGCAGCAGTGGAGTGGGAGGAAGAACTATCAATGAAACGAGGATGTGTTAAAGAACCAACAGTTTCCCAGGATCATAAATTCTAAGAATAGTGGAATTTTTTAAATATGCAAAAGTATACAAAAAATTTTGGACTAACAATGCATTCATATGTTTCACATTGCCATAATTTTTGTGGCTCAATTAAAATATTTCTCATTTTGTTTCTGAAGTGCAGTACTTCAGCTTTCAGATGCAGAAATTATTGCCTAAGTCAGTCTGGAGCCCATAAAATTCTCTTTTGTTTTCAGATCTTAATTTATGACTTTCCTCAATATAACACAAGTTGAGCATATTTAAAATTAACGAGCATCAGTGTGCACAGAACATGTTATGCAAGAAACAGAAAAGATACCTATATGCAGAAAATAATTTTATGAAGCTAAGAACAATCCCATTCATCTTGTACTGAGGAAAACTCAAATGAAATTTATCTTAAATACATGTTGCTTGACATCTAAGTATGAAATACGGTGGGCAATAAATGAAGTAGGGGAGTAAAACTGCTTGACTTCATAACAGTACAATTTAGAATGTATTGTTCTGAGTTTAGGGCTGTGTTTTAGCTCCTATCAGTATACAAATAACTTCAGGAAAGTTCGCTGATTAAGTCCAATCGCCATTTTACTACAGAGTGAAATGTACATCTCTTTTGTAAATGTAAGCAATTTTTAAAACATTTTATATAAAATGGGGATACAAATAGCACCAACCTCATGAAGGCCTTGTGAGGGTTAAAGTAACCAAGATGGTACAGTGGTTAGCACAGTGCCCAGTACCTGGGGGAGGCTGGATATCTCTTCATCATCGTATAACAAAGGAAAAGTGTTTTACTTGATGTGTTTAGGTTCATCCCATCTATACTGATCTTGGGCTTGGATTTTCACTCCATATTCACCAGACTCGATCTATATTGATACATGTACCGTATTTCATGGAAACTACAACCCACCCCAATGTGAGAGATGTCAAAACGCGACGACGTGGAGAACTGATCCTTGCTATTCACAGATTCCGTATTGCAAATTTGTCTACTCACTTCAATTTCTTTGAAACCCCGAATCAGACAGCACGTCATAGTCCCCCATGAAAATGCTCTGAGAGGTGAAAAATCTGTCACTTGGTGCCCATGTTCTCAGCTGAAGTTGAACGCTCTATTTTCTTGATTAAGAAAACATTCCTTTCTACGGTCTATTTAGTGTCATTTTTTTGCATTTTTGTGCTTTTTTTACAGGTGATTTTGCTGTTCCACATGGTGAAGTGCTGCCTAGGTACAAAAAAGGCCCTTTCGGGGAAAATATGTGTTAAAATAATCTTCATTCTGACACAAGTTACATCTTCGTCAGTTGTGAGTTTGATATTAGTGAATCAATAATTTATATTAAATAAATTGTCTTTAAATTGAAACACATATAAAGCAAGGGGACAAACTGATCCGTTGACAGAAATGTCACATGACCAGAGGCTCCCAGGAACCTAGTCCTCATTCCCCTGGGAGCCATGGTTCAGGGTTCCCGAGTTCAGTGTTCGCAGTGATATTACAGAACAAAATCATCTTGAATAATAAGAACCAGCTATGTCTCAGATTGGATTAGCGCCGTTAGATCTAGTTTACCCCTTCTGATTGCTTTAGCCATTGGTCCTGAGGCCAGTCCTCAATCTCTTTAGCCATTTCCCCGCTGGTGGACACTTGGGTGTCTTCCAATATTTCCCTTTCACAAGGCTGAGTCGAGCATTCCCAGGCACGTCTCCCATTTCTCCAGGCCTGGGTCCCAGCTTCAGCAGCTGTGGCCTCAGTGCCCTCCAACATGGCTCCCACCAGCAAGGCGTGAAAGGAGCATTCCCAACCCTCCAGATTACCACACTTTAAATTGTTGACAATCTGATGTCTTGTGATATGATTTATATCTGGATGTCCTGCCAAAGCCTCATGAGCTTTAAGGCGGGGCTTTCGGAAGGTGACTGGATTAGGGGGTTCTAGCTGGCCTGCTGTTAGGAGGTAGGACTGGTGGGAGGAGGGGAGTCCCTGAGGTGGCTGGGAAGGATTTAATCTCCCTCCCTGGCTCCTCCCTGGATCCTTCTCTGCTTTCCCGCCACGAGCAGCTCTCCACCCTGGTCCCTCTGCCACGCTGCCCTGCCCAAGAGCCCGTGGAATATGGACTGAAACCTGTGTGCACTGTGAGCCAAAGCAAACCCCTCCTCCCTTCATTTGCAGGTGTAGGGTGCTGTGTCCCAGCCATGGAGGAAGAACTGAGAGGCCCTGCATCCTGGAAGGCTCCCTTCTCTCTCTGGGCTGCCGAAATCAGGTCGCCCCCAGGACCTCACTGCACGGCACTGTCTCCCTCCGTGCTGACAGACGTGTGGCATCCAGGCAGCCAGCTCCACAGCAGTCACCCACCATGCAGACCAAGGATAAGCCTGGTGCCCATCCCCTGACTCTGACTCGGACTGAGCAGAGGAGACAGGAGACGCAAGGCTGAGAAAGCACAGGTGGCTGGCGGGCGGCACAGTGAGGAGGAGGATGACTTCTGCAGATGTGGCGCCTGAGAGCTCAGCTACTGTGACCCACATGAGTCACCACGTTTCTCTAAGTTCCACTTTATTTACCTGTCAAGAGACAGAAGAGGACTGCACAAGTCTGGGAGTGGCAGCTTATTCCTAAGGCTTATCCAGGCTGTGTTCCACTAAAAAGAAAACTGGAACTAGGAACTTGTGACTTGGTGCAGCAGAAGAGCACTGGACTGGGAGCCAGAAGCCTGTGTTCCAGCCCTCTTGGCCTTGTGGAACAGCTAAGTGGAGTGGCTCTTTTGGGCTTGTCCCTCTGCCTGCAGAAGAAAGGCATGAATGGTCTCTAGGGACCCAGTACAGACTCCTATTATTTCGTCAGTGTAGCACCCTGTTTTCTAGAAACTACTCTTCTTTCTTATCACAATGCCTGACAATTGTGGCGAACTACCTGCCAGATCTGGTGGCACATGCCTGAAATCCCAGCACTGGGAGGCTGAGGTAGGAGGATCGCTGTGAGTTCATGGCCAGCCTGGGCTACATAGTGAGTTCAAGGCCAAGCGGAACTACAGTAAGATTCTGCCTCAAAAAAACAAAAACAGGGCTGGGGATTTAGCTCAGCGGTTAAAGTGCTTGCCTTGCAAGCATAAGGCCCTGAGTTCAATCCCCAGCTCAAAAAAAAAAAAAAAAAAAATTCTGGGAACTGCCTAGTGATCTGAGGTAGCCCCAGTCCCAGCCACTATTTGTTGGTACAGGGTTTGACGTTCAGAGTCTTTAGTTGGCATTTAGGAACTAGAACTTAGCTAAAGGGGGGGCTCAAATTGAGGGCAGGTAAACCTGGGGGCCTGCATCCTGCCCCATGGAACAGAGAAAAAGGGGAGAGGATGAAAGCGCTCGCTCACTACTCCTGTTCATATTTCCTGTTTAAAGTTAGTTCAAGTTGAATTCTTTCAACCAAATGAATCCCAAACATTTTTACTAAACAGAATAAAGTTCTTCCATGTGGCGATGAGTGCTGAGAGACTGCAGGAGCATCCAGGCCTCCTGTCTTGCTCCCCCAGGCACAGGCTTTGTGGTGTGACCAAAGGGGACCCGGCATCCTGCCTCCTCCACAGGCCTGCCAGACCTGGCCCCAGGAGCCCCCTTCCTCAGGTTTTAGGGGTTTAAACTCAGTCAAGGCTTTGTGTTCAGAGGGAGGAATAATTGATTGGCAGTCTGAGTCACTGACAGGATTAGATGTTTTTCAATTAAGAAATATGAAGATAAATGTTTTTTTAAACAAATGCATGAATGACTCAGAGTGTTCGACAAGAGGGGATTAGCTGGGGATGTTGAAAGGAACAATTACTGGGTATATGAAGTCACGTCTGGGCTCCCCACTTCACAACAAGGCCTCAAGGGGAGCTTCGAGTATAGACTTTGCCCAGGTGAAGAAGGTGTGTCTGAGTTCAGGACACTATTAGGCCTTCGCTTGTGCCCAGCCTGGGTGGAGCGGGGCTGTTAGGGTAGGAACGGCCTGGCTGCAGCTCCAAAATGCCAGACAAGGCTGATAAAGCAGGCACCAGGCACTTAATTAAGAGCAGCCTGCCCAGGTTATGATGAGTCACCAACATGCCAAAGACAGGCAGGCAGTTTTCAGCCCCAAGAGACAGTTCTCTCTACTGGGTGGCAAAGTGTGGGGGCCTTGGTCATCTGGTAGACAGGACCTCAATTCATGGGACATGTACCTGGCAGGTCTCTCTGGTGGACTCTGGGGTGGCCTAAAAGAATGCGACTGAGGATTCCACCTCGTGGTGGCTGTTGCAGGAAGTTGCCGCCCACCAGTACAAAGCAGCCACTGTGCCCAGGCTCAAGACCACACGGCCAGTGAGAGCCACACTGGGACCCTCACCCAGAGCAGTCTGGCTCCCAAACCAGTCAGCCGCTTGGTGTACGGCGCAGGCTCTGCCATGATCACCTGGACGCTGCCTGCCTCCTGCAGTCCACAGGGCCGGCCTCCCTTTCTGGCTCTGCCTGCAGTCCTGCGTCCTCCACCCTGCACCCTTGTCCTCACTGGCTGAGCAGCAGCCGCCCCCCCCCACTCTTCAAGCTGTGGCTCACAAACCACCCCCCCGCCCCCGCCATGAAATCAACTGAGACCAGCTTTTGCATTTAAAAACTAAAATAGAAACAAAATTTAAGATATCGTTCTTTGCCTGGATGACTCCAGCTGCCCTCCCTACACCTTCCCTACCCTGCTTTTGAGTCGGGGTAGCACACAATGGTCAGATGGAGTTTCTGAGCTGAGTGCCTAGGTGCCTGTTTTGACTCTACCACTTAGAGCTGGGTGACCTCAGACAACATCTCTGGGTCCCGATTTCCCCTTCTGTAGAACGGGAATGTTAAGTGCACCTGTCTCAGAGGTTAGTCACATGAATAAGATGAGTTAACATACAAGGTGTTATCAAAATATACGGTGAATGCTAAAATTTTTTAAATGTATTACAGTAAAAGACACACAGCCATTTACTCCCTCAAAATCCTTCCCCCTGAGGTAGGAAAAGGGTGTGGCTAAGGCTGGTTGGCAAGGGAACAGTGACCTGGAGAAGTGGCCTGGACCCCACCTCCGCTCTGGGGGTGTGGCCTGGACCTAATGTCAGCCTGAGGTGCCAATTTCAAGTGCCATCCTTCTCACGTGGATAAACAGAAGCAACACAGGAAGCAAGGGCTCTTTCGCTCTTTTCTACACGAGGCCAGGGAAGGAGCGCTCCCTTTTCCCTGCCGTAGAAGTGGAAGACAGTGTCTGTGTCTTCCAGTGCAAGGCTATCATGCCTTTTCATGGTAACCCCTACCGCACCTTTTAGGTGCAGTACACATTTTGCTGTTTCTATTGTTATGCTCAACTTTCGTTTTCTTCTTTTCTCTATAATTTTAAATAAAACTTTAGAACTACTTTTTGCCCCCCTTGTTCAATTCTTTGTTTGAGGAGGGGAAGAACCCAGGAATATCAGAACCTACCCAACAACACCTCTGCTTCAAACATGCTTGCCCCACAGTTCTCGCCTATTTCTGAAAGAGTTCTGAAAGTCCTCTTTTGTGTCTTTACTCATTTGTAAGATTCATTATATGGTTATTGCGAGTTGGTTCAAATGCCTGTGTTCCGATATAGGTCTAACCTTCTCAGTGCACGCCTGTTCTTCCAAGGTCTGGCTAACCCTGCAGGAAGAGTTTTACTATCAACAAAGAATTTACCTTGATATGCACTCTGGCAACCCAAGGTGAATGCCTGAGGTAAAAGTCACACACATCCATTTCCCACTCCTTTGTCAGAACATAGATAAATATGGGGGCAGCACTCAGGTCTATCTCTCTCTCTGTTGTTTTGTTTTGCACCCCCTTAAGGCTGCTGGATGTCCCCCGTGCGCAGGTGGGGGCTGCTGGTCCCCCTTTCATTGCGCCCCCACAATGGCTGCTGATTTCTTCTTTCATGTCCTTGAGGCTGCTGGATGTCTCTGTTCGGTGGGGGCTGCTGTTGGCTGCGCCTCCACGACTGCTGTTTTCTTCTCGCTTCCCACCTGGCTGATGCTTCTCTAGCAAAAGCTAAGATCTCTGCTTGAACTGCTCCTGTGCTGCGGATTGCCAGTGATAGAAATGATGGATTGGTGGTATATTTCTTAGAGTTTTTCCTTTTCTCTTACTTTCTTTATTGTTATTAAATAACTTAGTTGATCTTTGTGAATGGTGTCTTGTCCCCTTCCCTGTGAATCGAGCCCTAAAACAGTAAGTCCGTGCACAGCAACAGCAAGCATTTACCCCCTTACTAGAGTCAGGTAATGTCCTACTGTGGTTTCGATGTGCATTTCCCTGATGACTAATGATATTGGCCATTTTTTCCATATATTTCTTGCCCATTTGTACAGATTGTTTTAAGAAATAGTTTTTATCTGAAGAGCACAGGAAAAACATTTTGGCTTTGAAATTAGGAAGGTCACATGCTGCTGGCGACTGCCATCCAAAGGAAAGGCAGGCTCGTAAAAATACTACGATGTGTCCTCATCCACCTTCTTCACTGGATCTGGCACCATGTAACTTCTGGCTCTTCCCAAAAGGCAAAATGACCATGAAAGAAATGTTTTGAGTTGACTCAAGACACGAAGGCAGCCACAACAGCACAACTAAAGACATTCACGAAGAGAACTTCCAGAACTGCTTGAGAAAATGGTAAGAACCACAGGATAAACGTGTTTGAATTGGGGGCAGGGGGTGTATTTTGAGGAGGATTAATGCCAATGTGTCTTCTACTGTAATGATTTTTTTTTTAATGCAAACATCCACCAAGTTTTAATCATATGCTAATAGCTCAAAAAAGCACAGTGGGGGTTGGGGAGGATTTGGCTCAATGGTAGAGTGCTTGCCTAGCAAGCACAAGGCCCTGACTTCAATCCCCAGCATAAAAAAAAAAAAAAAAAAAGCACAAGTGTATAATAATAGCAATAAGTGTTAGTGGTTAATATTATCACTTCCACTTTATGGCTTTGGGAAGAGCCAGAAGTTGGAGCCCCTGGGCAGACCAACTCCTTCTTTGGCCCAATCTCCCCCTCAGTCCCCACTGTTCTAAAGGAGGCATCTTCCCTGCAGTCTGCAACCCTCCAGGCTAAGAGCTCAGGCTCTGAATTTCCAGCTGTGGTGCCTGAAGTCGCTTACCGTTTCTAAGCCCCCATTTCCATTTCTATAAAATGGGAATAATAACACACCTGCCTTATAGGGCTGTGTTAAGTGTTTTTTTGTTTGTTTTTTTTGTGGGTTTTTTTGGTGCTGGGAATTGAACTCAGGGCCTTGTGCTTGCAAGGCAAGTACTCCAACCACTGAGCTAAATCCCCAGCCCAAAGTGTTAAATAGAATAATGTACTGGAAGAACCTAGCACAGGACAAGATTACTTATTACCAGCAGGATGTAACTCAATGCTTCGGGAACAAACAAGACTTGCAAAACCTCAGATTGTCTTCTGCAACTTGGAAGATGCTCCTCACTGACATCTGGTCATTGAAGTGCAGATCAAAACTGAGAGCAGCAGGCAGATATAGTGGCTCATGCCTCTAATCCAAATACTGTGGGAGGCTGAGGCAGGAGGACCACAAGTTGAAGCCCCAGCCTGGCCAATTTAGTGACTTAATGAGACTCTGTCTCAATATAAAAAAAAGGTGGGGGCAGGGATGTAGCTTAGTGTGGAGGCCCTGGGTTCAATCTCCAATACCAAAAACAAAACAAAGTGAGCTCAGTTTGATTGTTATGATATAAACATGGCCCACACGGAATAGGGCTCCACAGCTCCTAACACCTGTGCCCTCCTCTACTCTCTGCCTGTAAAATCCTCACTGTCCAGATGAGGTAAGCAGGCTCAGGGAACCCAAACCACCCACTCGGCAGCAAGCAGCTGGAGCCTTCTCCCCTACAGAGGCGGCGGAGTTGATTGTGCCTAGGGGATGCCAGCTACGGAGCATGTTCACCTGGCGAGGCCGGACTGTGGGGGCTGGCATGAGAGAACGGTTCACCTTAGGAGAGGAATCTCCAGCTCTTGACATGTGGAAGGGTGAAGAGCAAGTTTGGGGTCGGAGCCCTCCACCTCCAGCTGCGTGCTCTGGGCTGAATCACTGCCAAGCTTGCTAACCCAAGAGAAAGCACAAGGGAAAGGGCTTGAGGAATGTGAGTTACTATGTTCTTTACCGAAGCTGACAGAGGGCTGCTCAGCAGAGTTGAGTGGGCCTGGGAGGGGGAGACCGAGGGATTCATTTCTCCTCCACATGAATGAATGGGATGGGATGGGTGCTTTCTTAGAACTACCAGATTGCAGCAAAGATCGAGGGTGAAAAGTCCAAACTGCCTTTGTGTTCTGCTGCCTGTCCTGAACGTACACAGCCAGGGTCTTCCCAGCCAAGCCCAGAGGATTCTCTTCCATTGCTGATAAAGCCAGCGTGCTCAGGAAAGAAGCCTCCACTAAATGTCCCAATACCCAGGAGCAAACTGTCAAAAGCGTTAGAGAACCAATTTCTTTTTTTAAATATTTCCATGAAAAGGGGAATATAAATTCTGCAGAAGTCATTTAAAGTCATAAACCTTAAAAATGCTTGCAGTGTGTTCTTCTGATCGAAGTTTTCCAGTTGACTCGGGCCGTGCCACACCACAATAACACGGCCTCTCTGTGGCGCCAGGGAAATGGCACTTTTGAATATTTTCCAAGTGACACTGCAGAGAGAAAGGTTATTTTTCTTCCATGGTATTGATTTTTTAAGTGACTCTTTTGATTCTGCAGTCAAGAAAAAATGGGGTCTCTGCTTTTTGAGATTAGTCCTTGGCCAGATTTTTTTTTTTTTTAAGACACATCAAAAACACATCCTTTTTGTGATTCACTAAGGCTTAGGGTGGAGTTGGGGTGTCTCGGTTTGTCACAGTCTGAGAACTAGTCCTCAAAGCCTTCCAAGGGACAGGGCCCCTTCCTGGGCAGGTGGTAGGGAGTCTGGCTCTTAACCATTCTCCATTCATACTTCAGGGAAAGGCTGGTCATTTAAAATTAAAAAAAAAAAAAAAACTGAAACTAGATGTTTCAATCTGGGTATAGTAGTGCATGCCTATACTCCCAGCACTCGGGAAGCTAAGGTAGGAGGATCTCTGGGAGTTCAAGCCCGGCCTGAACTATATAATGAGACTCTATCTCAAAAAACCAAATAAATAAATAAATGAATGTTTTATTTCCCCCGTGAAAGCAGCATGGTAGCTAGAAGGGACAAAGGACACTGGGGTGGACGAAGCAGGGTGGTCCCCATTCACCAGGTAAGGATGCGCGTTTCCAGTTAGCAGAAATGAGAGTGGCACCTGGGTTGGCACCCAGGGCCCCTGCCCTCCCAGAGGATGAAGGGTGTCGAAGGCAGCCACAGGGGCAGGAAAGTATGGAGAAAAGTGGAGGTAGAACTAAGGTTGGAGTCCAAGGGAGGAGCAGGGGAAGGAAGGAGAGAGAAGTCACACGAAGGAGAGGGTTAGAAAGAGAGAGAGGAGAAAACTCTAAGCAGAAGAATGCAGCCCAAGGCCTTGACAGCTTCCTGCGGAAGGAGCTGGGGTGGTGAGAGGGGCCTGTTCCCTCAGGTGGAAGGTGCCAGGATCACGTCCTGGTCCTCCCCACACTCTGTGCCTTGTCAGCTGAGAAGACATCCACAGCTAACACCACCCCAGGGCACAAGGGCTGATGCTGCACACCGTGCAAGGTGTTGACTTCATGACCTCCACCTCCCGTCCCTCCCCCTACTCCAACTCACAAGCTCCACCTCAGGGACTGCCAGGACAGCCAAGTGCTGGAGACGCCCTGCATCTGTCTGTTCTCGGCCCCGGGTCATATGCGCCCTGGTTCCCTGAGGTCTTGCTCCTGTGCACTGTGGCACTCACGGGTTTAACAGCTGTCTCCTTTCCAGGGTGGAAGCCCCAGCAGAACACTGTCTCTGTGCTGGTCTTTGCTGACACCCATTGCCAGCACCGCACCGAGGACACAGCAACCCAGAATGAGCATCCCCAAAGCGCCCAGAGGAGCAGGACTTACTGCACAACTTGTTCTGGAACACCGAGGTCAGAGACTCCATCTGGCTGAAGTTGGCCACCAAGAAGACATGGTCCTCGTGGGGTTCACTCCCAATGGCCTTGAGTGTGTTGAAGTCCACTTGGCCCACACCAATGGCGAAGATCAGGATGCCCGTGTCCCGGGCCTTTGCGGCCACTTCGGCCACCGAGTCCTGCGGCCTCCCGTCTGTCACAATCATTATGACCCGTGGCACATTCTCCCTGAGTGGCCGGGCCCCCTCTGCTTCCAAGAAGGCAATGTTCAGGGCATACTGGATGGCCAGCCCCGTCATGGTGCCTGTGGACAGGTGCCGCATCCTCTTCACAGCCCGCTCCACCTCGGACTTCCTCTTGAAGGTCTTGAGGGAGAACTCGTTCTTGACTGTGCTGCCGTATTGGAGCAGCCCTACCCGGGTGACATCGGGACCGATGTCCAGGAATTGCAAGATGTCCACGATGAACTCCTTGACCTTCGCATAGTCCTGGGTGTTGACGCTGCGGGAGCTATCGATGATGAAGACCAGGTCTGCCCGCTTATTCTCACAGGAGCTCTCTGGGGAAGGAGAGAGACCCAACACATTAGAAGAGAATTAGAAGAGAATTGTGGTTGGCAATTGCTGGAAATCTAGAGCTGATGATCACTCTCAAACCTCCAGAATTTCAGTTTTCCTCATACTCGAGGAGTTTATAAAGGTGTTTATACACATGTGTGACTGGATAATCATGACCCTTGGCTACAGACAGGATTTCTTTTTGCAACATAAACAAACATACAGGTTATTAGTTTCTAGAGAGTCACCAATGCAATTTTTAGGTGGCCAAACACACAATCAAGGTCAAGATTATTTTACTATCTGCCGTTTGGCACAGAAGCTTGACAGGGCACTGCAGAGAATATGAAAGAAGATCACACTGTTGGTGGGTTCACAGTCAGCCAGGGAAGACGTAATTAATGGAACAATGAAAGAACGAGAGTGAAACTCCAGTTCTGACAATAGCTGTTAAGAGAACAGGGATGTCAGAAATGAGACGTGAGCTGCTCTCTGGGTGCAGATCATCTGGATTGGAAAGAAGGGGCATATACGGAGGGAACCAGGAGGAAAAGCCCAAGATGGAATGAGGTGGTGGATAACAGAGTAAGCAGGGGGTCGGTGTACCGGAGCAGAAGGAACACTAGGAGCTGCAGGCAGGAATTAGTTGGAGAGGTAGCTGGAAGCCAGTTATAAAAGGCTTAAATTCACCCTGAGAAAGCTGAACACGATGCCACAGAGATGATGAGGCATCTCAGCACCAATACTGTCAGGGATCTTACATCCCCTGTAGGGAAGTCACAAGCCAAAGTCAGGTCCAGTCTGCAGCTCAGCAACAGAGCATGCACTCAGCATGTGTGAGCTCCCGGGACTCAGATCTCAATTCTGGAGGCAGCAGTGGAAATGGAGAGAAAAGGCCTAACACAGAAACACTTCAATAAAGGGCGTGGTTAAATTGGAAAAAGGCAAATGCGAAGCTTTCCCTTTCCACCGTGATGACTATACTACAACTCTAACACCCAAGTGACGCTGGAGTCCACAGATGAGACTCATCCTTCCAGCGTTCTGAGGTGAGGACGATATTGGACGAGGGAGACAAGTGGCCTCCTGTTGGAATTTCTGAGGTGTCACGAGCTACAGCCTGCTACGGTTGCATGTGGTTGAGTGTATTCTCCAAAGAGTCATGCGTCGGAATTTAAGTCCCGGTGTGAGATACTAAGAGGATGGAAATTTAATCTAACTCTGGTGTTTAGAGGTACAGCCTCGGGAGGTGATTAGAATCAGATATAGGAGCCCCCGTGACTGAATATTGGTGACTTTATAAGGCGAGAAAGAGACCAGAAGGGATGGACATCCACTCACATGCTGCCTGCTTCTTATTATGTGACACCCTTGGCTGCCTTAGAAGGCCATTACCAGATGTGGCCCCTTGACCTTGGCCCAGAACTACAGGCCACAATAAACCTACTTTCTTGATAAAGTTACCCAGCCACAGTTATTTCCGTACAGTAACAGATAATAGACCAACACTCTGCCTTTAGCTAAGCCTCGTCCCTACTCCCCTTTCCCACCCGCTTCCCGGACTTTGCAGCTAAATTAGGATTTGAAATGGATTAGAAAAGGGATCTCGTTCAATCCCCGGCACCACAAAAAAAAAAAAAAAAAAGAAAAGGGATCTCAAATGCCTGCCCTAAATCTCAATCACCGCAGCTGCAAGAAAGAGAGAGAAAGCCAAAAACGAAACAGTGAAGCCAGTCATAAAAACGGGAAGCGGGAAAGGCCCATGAGCTCATCCTGTCCAGGCCGGCTTGCCAGGCTGCAACTCGTCCCCTTCTGAGCCCTGAGCACACTCCTCACTGAGCTCTCAGCCTGACCACTGCAGAGGAGGAGGCACCCCAAACACCCGTAGCTGGCCGGAAGTCAACCTCCTGCCACACCCGCATGCAACTCTGGGGGCAACATGAATCTAAAATGAGTTCTCCAGTGGCCCCACAAACTGCCTATGGATGAGGAAACGGAGACATGGGGAGTCTGAAACTCTTTCATAAGTCAGGAAAAGAAAAATATATGGAGATGACATTAATACCCAGGACCTCTCTGGATAGTTGTGAGAACATAAGGAAATGAGTGAGGAAAGAGCCAATATGGAGCCAGGGGTGGTGGTCCATACTTGTAATCTCCATCAGTACTGATGGAGGCTGAGGCAGGAGGATTGCAAGTTCAAGTCCTGCCTGGGCAACTTAGCAAGACCTGGTCTCAAAAAATAAAAAGGGCTAGAGATGCTGCTTAGTGGTACAGTACACCTGGGTTCAGCCTCGAAAAGAAAAGAGCCAATATGGTAGGTATCCTCTGCTCCCCGTCCTGCCTACAGTCCTCCTTCCTCAGCCCACACCATGTTGGGGTTCAGGATCTCCTGTTGGTGCTGCACCTAGGCATATGCCCAAGGACGGGCATGGAAGAGAAAGGCAGGCAGGCCTGAGCCCCTGTGCTAAGTCCACCCCAAGAGGCCCGTGGAGGTCATATGTTTCTAATTTTCATAGAGGTATCCATGGTCCAGCATCTGGCAGATGACAGATCACAGATACCAGGAAGGAGGATGCGCCCAGGACCCAGGCTAGACCCTCTCCATGAGCCCCACCTGCCCCTCCTTCCCGTCTGAATGTACTTCTGGATGTGGCCCCGTGGTGGACTTATTGTGGTCAACTTGGGCCGGAACACCCAGCTGGACTGAGCTGATGTGATTCTGGGTGTAGAGGATCCACCTGAGGATTGTTGCCGATGAAACATAAAGGAGAACGGGAGCAGAAGATAGTAGCGGGCTGTTTCCCAGAACAAGCTCTGCTGTGGCTGGTTCTCCTGAAGGGGACTCAGCTGTACTCATCGAGGAAGGAGCTCGGGGCCTTGCTGTCGTTGAGGATGGCTGCTGTTGCTTCAGAGGAGCTCAGGTTGTCATCTTTGCTGCGAGCATCGTATCCTGGCTCCAGCCATCACGTGCAGACACGGACGTACATGGGACAATGCTGTGTGCTCCCAGCCCTTGATTGTATCTCTCGGGTCTCCAGTGCAGAGATGTCTATTCGGCACTCTTCCTACATTTGGTTTATGGGTGAATATTGTAACTTAAAAATGTCCTGTATTAAATCTGCTCTCTTACAACCACTGACTCTAAAAAGGTAACTAATACAGACCCAATGGCCTCCACTTGCTGAGTACAGCAGGCTGGGCTTCTACTCTGCCATGGAGGAGGATATGAATTAAAAACTCCTTCTAAGGGAACGATCCACAGAGAACTGGCCCCCTGAGAACTCTCTTTTTCTGGAGATCTTCGGAAGCAGAGGGTTCTCCTTGGCCTAGGGTTTTTATGATGGGTTTTAGTCATGGTATCAACACATCTCGCTAAGCATCACAATCAATTTAGAGGGAAGCCTGGAAGGTCCATGTGGAATTGTGTGTAAAACTGGATCTGTTCCCATCAAAACAAATGGGTAGTTTCCACAACGTCTGGACATTTACAAAAGTACCACAAAGCTTCAAAATGTTGTTGGAGGTTCCAAGTGGGTTGCGGTTCTGAATTGAAATCATCAAGTCCTGGCAGCCCAAGTGACTTAAATTTTCTTTAAGAAAACTTCAGGTCCCCTGAGGGCTCAGAGCCATAGTTCAGCTTGTCCCTGGAAGAGCTAGTGTGGTGGTTCTCACACCTCAGCATGCATCACAGATCCCTGGGGGACTTGCTAAGAGTTAAGATCTGCAGGCCATGCTCCCAGAGCTTCTGATTCAGTATGTTTTGGTGGGGAACCTCTCTGGGCTAAGGTGCAGCTGATGATACAGGTCCAGGGACCACTCTTGGAGAACAACTAGTCTAGGAAATAGATCTTTGGATTTTTTGTTTGTTTGTTTTTTGGGGTTTTTTTTTTCAGCACCAGAGACTTGATCCAGGGCCTCAAGCATGCCCAGTAAATGCTCTACCACTGAGCTACATCTCAGCCCCTAGAGAGCTCTCAGGAATACAGAAGTCCTAGAAGTCCAGACCTCCCTCTCACTGTCAATTCCCCAAGGACAGGAAATTAGTCTCATCCACCTTTGAAGCCACATGATTTGAAATACAGTAAATTTTAAGCAAATATTTGTATAACTAAATGGTGGTAGAAAAGGCTTCAGGGGGCAAGGACTGAGTCAGAGCAGTCAGCTCAAGCAGACAGTGACAACCATGAAACCAAAAAGCTCTAGAGCAGATGCGAATGCAGGCATAGATTTCAGGACCCTAATCTTTGCCATTTTATGAGGAGCATAACCACTTTCAAACTTTTGGTTCACAGAATTATAGAATAATAAAATCTTAGGGCTGAGGGTTCCAAACAGAGTCCAAATCACTCACTTTATGGAAGGGGACACTATGGAAGGCTCAAAGGAGTGACTACCCTGCAAGGCCACATGGCTTATTACAGCTGGACCTGGGACTTCAGTGGTGCCTTTTCCACTATCTCATGGTGAGTAACCTCATCAAATTCTCAATATGGTCGTCTCTACCACATGAGCTTTGCAAGTACTTGGGAGCACTCCAAAATACTGTCCACGGAGAGTCTTGCAGTTTCTCCCCAAGGGTCTGCTGAGAGATGTTTCCAGAAAATGGGCTCTCTTCTGGGTATTCCATTCCATCAGTTCTGATGAATGTCATCCCTGTCCCTTGGCCTAGAGGAAGAACAATGATCTTCCTTCTCTCCTTCCATGCGGTCTGTGCTTGTGGCCACATGATAAAACGCCATCCCTCTAGCCACAAAGCAGGGTTCTGGACTGTGTCAACAGAACTTGCAATTCTGTCAGCTCGATTCTAAAGTCCATGCACTGGGCAAAGGAGGGTTGCTTACCTTCCAGAGAAGGGAAAGCGGAGCCAGGACAGTTTAAGGCAACATTTCTATGCAGCAGAATGACAGCATGCAACATCAGAATCACACCTCCTCTGAGGGCTGCAGCCTTGTCGCTAATCAGCCACCCCTGTTCTGGCTAAATTCAACCTTGGCCGTGTGATAGCACAGCAATATTGCACAGCACCTTCCTGAGGAGGTCAGAGCATGCTTGGAGTGGGAAGGGATTGAATCTCTAGGATGAGGGTAAAACAATGTCAACCAGAGGGAGCTCTGAAATCCTCAGTGAAACAGCAGTGGAGTCCTGTGGTCTCAGTACAAGTCTCATCTCTGCCACTCTCCGTCCAAGTGGTCTTGAGCACCTCTGACTCAGAGATAATAGAGTACTAATTTATAAGTCATTGTCTTAGTTACTTTTTTAGTTGCTGGGATAAAATACCCCACACCCACAAGTTAAAGGAAGAAAGGTTTATTTTAGCTCACAGTTTTAGAGATTTCCATCCATAATCAGCTGGCTCCAAGGCAGGGCAGCATGGCAGAGGAGAAACAGTCCATGGCATGGCAGGCAGGAAGCAGCAGCCTTCCTTCTTCTTTCCCTTTTTATTCCTTCCAGGCTACAAGCCTACTGGTTGGTGCCACCCACACCCAGAGTGGGTCTTCCCTCTTCAGTAAATCCATCTTTCACACCCAGAGCTATGCTAAACCCATTAGAGGACTAATCCAGTATCACACACCCATGATCCAGTCACTCCCAAAAGGCCCATTTATGAGTGCATGAGGCTTTGGAGGGCACATCTAGATATAAGTCCTATCAATCGTATTATTGAGCACTTAGTAAGTGTCAGACCTTGTTTGGAACGCTTTACATATGTTGGCCTTATCACTCTTCACACCCACCACAAGGAGTAGGAGGGTGCTGTTACCATTTTAGAGATGAGGACCATGAGTCTAGAGGGTTAGAGAACTTGGTTGAGGCCTCCTGAGCAGGAAACAGAAGAGCCTGGATCTGAATCCATCTCCTCTAAGGGGCCCCATTTTAAACACCAAGCTATGCTCATATGGTGAGAGGATTTTGTCTTTTTAAACCTTTTCCATTCCTCAAGATACACCAGGACTCCTGGCTGGTGGGGTCAATTCCTTCTTGCTCATGGCCCAAAGTAGCCTGTTTCCCTCCAAGAGCATTTCCCTTGCTCAATGCCTACTTGTATTTCTGTCAAACTTAATAAAATGATGCAAATAAGTTCTATTGAACTTAATAAAATGATGAACACAGATGCTTGCCTCCCAGCACTGAAGCACCCCAGGAAGCCGGGTCACTAGGTGTTCACATCTGCATGCAGCTGGCAAGCGCCCACTGAGAGATCAGTAGGTTCCAGTTCTTGGGAACATAGAGTAACAGGTCAGGTATGATGGAAAGACAGAGGTCACCAACTTTTGAGGGACTGTGGGTAATACAGTCTGGACCATAGGCACATGTCCAGGGGAATGGATCTCAGAAAATGTGAAGCTCTGTATCAATTCCCAGCAACACAAACAGATGGTTGGGGAGAAATTTAATGATACAAGTGAAAAACCTGCAAGTTTCTGGGACAGTGGAAGAGTGAGTGGATTAGGAAACAGAATGGTTCCAACCAGTACTGAACGTCTACTTGAAGATAGTGATCACAAAATTGAAGTGAGACCAATGAACATATTTGCATATTTTGCTGCAGCTACAGTCAGCTACACAGGGATGAGGGAAAGATATAACCTTATAACCAGGATCTACCATGATGAATCGGGAGAGGGGCAAAAGTAACTAACAGGATGACAATCTTGCTTTCCTATGATATTAAAGCTGGGGAAGCAGGGCACAGAGGTAATGAGGGGGTGAAGGCCGGTAAAAAGATAGCAAGATTGATCGGCTGAAAGTCCAGATAAGATCACAGACTTGTTGGAGCTGGAATGTAGGAGGGGTGAACTGGGAAGACAGAAGGTTTAAACCGAGATGACAGAAGGACTGCAGTTACTGTAATCACAGGGCCAAGTTAAGAGGAATAAATGCTTGAGATCAGGTGGAGAACAGGATGTTGGAGAAACGAATTTCAGAGCTATTGAAGGCTGATGCCTATGGGTATTGAGGTCACGGCAATTATGACAAGGATAATGCAGTGAGCCAAGAGCTGCAACAGTCCTGGTAACTAGTAATAACCAGAGGATTTTCTAATTACCTAAGAGTGACTAGAAACACTATGTAACATGATTAAGATCATGAGAAAAATTTCATAAAGGGACTGAGAAGAAAACTAGCTCATCAGAGTTTCAAAGGGACAATGGGCGAAAACACTAAAGCCTTGATCATGTGGAGGAGGATGAGGATGAGGATGATGATGACTGACTAGCTCTTGGCACAGGTACCCAGGCTTTCAGACAAGGGTAGCAAGACCTTCTTCTATTTTTCAATTTGTTGCCCCTAGCAGACATTATTAATTGATTCTGGCCTCTGACACTCAGCCTGGACTCTGCTTGAGGATGCTTTCAACACTAGATTCCAGGTATTCGCACAGTCTGTCAGAGCTGGCACATGAGATGGAACCATTCTCCCAGCTTTGTTTGGATACTTGACAATAAAGTCCGAAGTATTCAATTTTATCCATTTCTGAGAAACTGAATGAAGGTAAATTAGTTAATCCTACTCAGGCGATAGATTTGTGAGCTCTTACATTATTAGTAAGAGCTAATTTTCTGCTTTTCAGTGAGAAATAAGAAGAGCCAGCAGAAAGGCCAGCCACGCCAACAGTCTGCACGTGAGTTTCCAGAGAAAGCCACATTTACAGTGGAGGACTACTATGCGGCATGGGGACAGAGCAAAAGAAACAGAGACCCTGCAAGGACTATTCTTCTCAAACAGTGAAAGCGGTATGGACGCCCCATCACAGGACTATAAAACGAGCATGTCTGAACAGGGAGCATCCTGCCAGCACAGCATGATGCGCACTGACACAGGGGCTCCCTGCAGATGGAGACAGAGTGGCTGGGCGTGAGGGCCACCATGTGACATGGTACTGTGACTCTACCCACCACCCTGCTGGGTGTGCTCATACACACCTGAGGTGGGGTCCCCGCCTGGTTCTGTCCCCACATGCTACCCGGTTGTGACCAGCTCTCAGGGCCTGCAGATTATCTGAAGGTATAGTTCAGAGGTAATTTGGACTATCTTTGTTCTGGTGCCAAAGCTATGCTCACCATATGAGCATAGCTTGGTGTGACCTGAAATTCCCCAGTATTTAGGACCCTTGATTGGGGTGCCCTGGACCCTGGCCAGGTCTAGAAAGCCCAGAATCAATTCTTCCCTCTCCAATTCCCTCATTAGTCAGTGGCCAGCTGCTGCATTACATCACACCACACACTGTACAAAGAATGGATGAGCTACGGCTTTCTCTGAGTCAGTCATGGTCCGTTCACATCTTCCAAAAGAACCACGAGAGAATAGCCTGAAAACCTGATTACATTTTACTAGGGAGGCACCCTGGACTACTTCATGGGTCCAGGACATATCTTGGACTCATTAGCAAATCATTTCCTAGTTGGTAACACTTTCCAAACAATCTTCCAAACTCTGCATGGCTGGAGGAGGGGGAAGCACTTGTGGTTCTCTCTATGAGGAATCATTAAGAAATTGAGTCACAGAATCAGGACCAGAAGGCATCTTTGAGAGCTAGAATAATGAGCCAAAACTAACAATATGCAATCTAACTGGTAAAAATGGCAAGCACTGTATGTCGGGTTCAAAAATCAACTGAATGAACCTTAGGAAAAGAGACAGCTGGATTGACAGCTGATCACAAGATCAAATCAGGAGCCAGGATGACAAATCCAAGCCTGTACATTTCTCCCCTCCTCCCAGCCAGGCACTGTGGCAGACACCCTAGTCCATCCTGGCTTCAGAATTGAAGTTCAGCCACAGGGTTCCTGTCAACACATTACCCCAAAGTTCCACCACCCACAAATCGGAGGGGCTTGTGGGAAAGAACCAGTTCGTGTCCAGCTGACACCTTCTACTCAATGCCCCAACCGTGGCATCAACAGTCCCTCTGTCCCAGGAGAAAAGGACTCTCCCAAGAAAATGGACCTGAACCTCCTTCTTTTTATCTCAGAACTTTCCTGTGAAAGAGTATTTTGGTGACTGTCATTCATTCGGATCTGGCAACTATAAAATTCCAAGGAAAAAATAAGCCTTAGGGAGCTGTTTCATCAAAGCTAGCATGCTGGGGTTGCTGACAGCAAGGCCACTGATGTTCGGGTGAGGATGAAATCGGGAACTCTTTAGCCCACCACTCCCTGCTCTACCGTACACCCACAATGCCCTGCTGCCAACCTGTTCCTACGTGCTCCATCCTCTCTGCCAGGGACACCCTTGGCTGCCCTTTTAGCCAATCGCACTGCCATGGAGCACCTTTCCTAATGGACTTCCACTGAGCTCAATGACGCTCCTCTGAGCCCCCTGTGCTCCCATCTACCTGTCACTCACGGAGCTACCTGGCCACATGCCGTGTCTTCTGTGGATCCTTAGTAGCCAGCACAGTGCCAGCACCCAGATGCCCATCGGGTCTCTGCTTATCCCCTTCGGTGTGCACCTGGGAATGTGAGGAGTGGAAAGGCAGGGAGAGAGAACTGCAGACAGCCCTCCTTGACCTGAGGCCGGCCAGGAACGCTGCTCACTGGAGGCACAATTAAGACAGGGCTCCTCCACGGTTAGATGGCGTCAGAAACACTGCTGTTTTAGTCACTTTCCTTGTTGCTGGGACACAATACCCAACACCCCCAACTCAGAGGAGAAGTTTATTTTGGCTTACATTTCAGTCCATAGTGAGCTGGCTCCAAGTCAGGACCAGATGGCAGAGAGGGATACCAGAAAAGAGTGGCTCAAAGAGTGGTGGACAGGAAGAAGAGTTCAGGAAGGAGCCGGAGAGGGAGACGCCCTTCCAAGTCACATCCCCAGTGACCCACCGCCTCTGACCAGACTCTAGCTTTCACTCTAACTTATGGATGGACTAATCCACTGATGAGTACAGCACGCTTGCTATTTGTTCACCTCCCAAAAGCTCCCCTGTGATTCCATGAGGCTTTAGGGAACCTCTAGACACAAACCCTGACACCTCCGAGAGCTTATTTAAAATACAGATCCTCCCAGCTCCCCAGGCCCAAAGAACCAGACTCTCAGGGGCGAGCCCAGGAATCTGCACTGATAATTGCTCTTGGTGCTTCTTCAGATCAACCAACCCAAGAAGTCTGACCCTGGGGACAGGTGAGCCTGAGACACCACCCGCCAAGACGTGAGAAGAGGAGGAGGAGGTGGGTCACACCACACCTGGGTCCCCACAACCAGCAGAAGTCTTGGAAATATGGTGGCCCACATCCTGGCCTCGCTTGCATTTCCTAAAGTGAACTTTCTGTCTTAGTGTTGACAGCTATGTCATGGATTCCAGTTAGGTTCAGACAATAAAGACAGTGGGCACCATTATGACCACCCACTTGTAGATGAAAGGTTTGAGATGTCATGGTCCTGGCACTCATGGGAGATGGTGGAAAAAGGAATGAAAACCCAAGTCCCTCTGACTGCCACACCTGTACTTTTTAGCTCTGCTTCATAGCAGGTGACCTGGCACAGACTTTCATTTTGACAGGAAAATGTCCCAGGGAAGAGTCCCTTACCCTTCCCATTACCGGGTAACACATGAATGGCATCGGAGACCAGAACAAGACACAGAACTTACAGTGCGATCCAGACATACTCCTACTCATATAAATGTCCCCACTGGTCCTCTGCCCTAGGCCAGTGCCTTGGGTGGCATCACTGGGCCTCTCTGACCTGCTACACTGCCCAGAGTCCAAAACTGCCTTCTCCTCACAGGGTGGTGACCATGGCAAGCACAGCCACTAACTCAGTGGTAATAATACCCCCTAAAAGCAAGTCCCACCGAACCAGATGATGCTCTGGGGTTCCAGCAGGGCCTTATTCATCTTTGTTTCACTGACGCCCAGCTCGGGGCAGGCACACGGAGGGTGGCAAACAGAAGGCCCTGTAGGCAACATCCAGTGCTGCGGGGTGTGGAAGACACAATTCAGGAGGGCATAGAGACAACATAGAGGGGACCACCGAGCACGGCAGGGTGGATGACTCATGTGCAATGCACAGAGCATACGGGTCACCGGGACGCCCAACTCCAGCTCCCAGAGAACTGTGGCTGGAGATCATCTTTCTGAGTGAGGGACCCAGACCCCACACAGACACACAGCAACACACGCTACTCCTGGCTTACTGCTGAGGTCGAGTGTCATGGTGGGGGTGTTTCCCCTCAGCCTAGTGGGAATGCCTAACTGGAAAAAAGAGATAGAAGGAGGCTGTGGTAGCCAGCCTCCCCGTTCTGCCAGACACCCCTTTTTCTTCTCTCTGCTCAGGGGTTTTCTCTTACAGACTCTTTGTGCCAGTGAGCTATGTGAAATGCAGCTGATCCCATTCAAGGTGGACCATATACTTCTCTCAAAAACACCCCCTCTGTGGTTTGAATGTCAATCTTCAGTATTTATTTTGCTTTTCGAGACAGGGTCTCGCTATGTCGTTCAAGCTGGACTTGAACTAAGGATGTAGTCCAGGCTGGCCTTGAACTCACAGAAGTCTTCCTGCCTCAGCCTCCCGAGTGCCAGGGTGACAGGCATGCACCACCACGCCTGGCTGTCAACCTTTGTTAAGTTCTTGCCAGCACCTACAAGCAGGACCCGGGTTCACAGACAGAAGCTGGGCCGCTGGGCACATGGGTACATGTGCTGTGGGAGGCCCCTTCAGGGGCTTCTCTGCCACAGAGGGACACAGACGCAGTTTCCATGCAGAATCTATCTGGCCATGCCACAGACTGCTTCTGTCACCATTTTCCGGGGTTCTGGTGAATGGGACCTTGTCTTCGTGTAGCTAGGGTGCTCCTGAAGCAGAGACTGGGCCAAGGGCCCCGGGGGACGTCAGTTGTCCCTGCTGACCATCATAAATTCCTTCAGGAACAAGCCCTCAAGGTCCTCGGGGAGTGAGCACCAGGGAGCCAGCAAATGGAAAAGGAAAAATAAAATAAGGGAAAGACACACCACATCACAGCAGTCTCATCTGGCTGCTGTTACGCGAGCTGAGAGAAAGTGGCACTGTCTGGTTCAGAAGCTTCCAGAACCCTGCGTGGTCCTCTCCACCAGGGAGCCAGGGAGAAAGCTGCCCCAAGTCAGCCCAGACAGCGAGTCGCCTCACAAGGTGGAGAGGCATTCAGGCCTCGTCAAGTGCCCTCACCGAGGCCTCACCGCCGTCCTCAGAGTCTGCTGCACACAGGGCTCTGTCTGCAGGCTGAGGAGTGTGGCTAAACCTGGGGGCGCCAAGGTGTTGGGGCCTTTTAAAGAAGAAAAACAAAGTGAGCTGACTGAATACATACAGAGTAAGTTTACTATTCTTTATCAAACCTCCCCATCATCTTTCTTTCTTTCTCAAACTGAGAAATAACCACATTTTAAATTGTAATACAAACCAGGTGTGGTGGTGCACACCTATAATCCCAGCAATCACAGGGCTGAGGCAGGAGGATCACCGTAGGTTCCAGGCCATTGTAGACTGTACAGTGAGTTCCAAATCAGCCTGCACTACACAGCAAGACCCTACCTCAAAAAAAAAAAAAAAAGAATTGTAATATATACACATGTGCACATGTGCACACACATGCACGCACACACACCAGCCTGTAATAGGAGACAGTATGGAAGGCAGTGGCAAGCAGGTGACTTCTGCTTTCTGCAAAGTAAATAACAGCACAGGGAGGTCTTCAAAACTGAACTGGCATTTGACCCACAGGAGCATTTTAACTTCACAAAGGGAACAAGTGCTTTGTCTGCTTTCTGAGAATTCAGCGAAGCGAAGCCAGGAGCAGAGCGGAGGCCTGTGAGTAGCAATGCAGGGCTGAGAAGGTGGCCTCGCTGGCTGCAATCCCCGCAGCCTCTCCCTGAGAGGAGAGAGCAGGGCACCGCAGAGCTCAGGCCAGCAAAGGTGGTCTGTGTCTGCCAGGCCGTTGCTCTCCTGGTCTCCATATGGCTGAACTGTGCACACATTACAGAAGCCGGGCGCCGGGGATGCAGCCTGAGAGCCAGCTGCAGCCTGGTGGAGAGGACAGATTCCTATGACTCATGAAGGGCGTGAGCATCTGGAGCTTGGAGCAAAGCACCAATCCCAGGCAGGGCGGCGGTGGTGACTCCTGAACAAAACCATGACCATCGTGTCATGGTGCTATGTTATGACAGGCTGAGCAGATGCAGGGTAGGTGAGGAGGTGGTGGGCATCTCAGGGGAAGGGCAGCAGGAAGCACAGGCCTGGAGCCACAACAGGTGGGGTGCACAAGCGCACCAGTAGCCCCAGCTGGTGTGGGATGGCTGGGTCCCAAAGAACAAGACAGGGACACTGGGGGCATGTGGGGAGGGCTGCAGGTGCCTCCAATACAAGGATTCTGGACATCATTAAGGAGCAATGTGTGGTGGTACACACCTGTAATGCCAGTTACTCAGGAGGCTGATGCAGAAGGAGTGCAAGTTTGAGGTTAGCCTGACAACTCAGCAAGACTCTATCTCAAAATTATTTTTTAAAAAAATTTTTTTAAGGGTCAGGTATGTAGCTCAGTAGTAGTGTGTCCTGGGGTTCAATCCCCAGAACCACAAAAAGAAAAGAATCAGGAACAAGCCAAGGATGTCTGCTCTTATTCAATATAGTTATGGAAATTTTAACTAGAGCAATTAGGCATGAGAAAAAAAAATAAAGGGGATACAAATAGAAAAGGAAGAAGTCAAATTACTAGTGTTTGCAGATGATACAATCCTGTATTTAGAACATTCTAAAGACTACCAAAAAACATTTAGAGATGATAAATGAATTCAGCAATATAACAGGACACAAAATCGACATTAGAAATCAATAGATTTGCTATACACCAATAATGAGCCAGCTGAGAAGGAAGCTGGGAAAACAGCTCCATGTATAAGAGCTTCACATAAAATACTTGGAGATCAATCTAACCAAGGAGGAAAGACACCCGCAATAAAAATTTCAGAACAATGAAGAAAGAAACTGACACCAGAAGCTGGAAAGACCTCCCATGTTCATGGACAGACAGAATTAATATTGTTAAAATATCCGTATTACCAAAAGCCATCTACAGATTCAACACAGTCCCATCAAAATGCTAATGACATTCTTCAGAGAACTAGGGAAAAAAACCCTAAAGTTCATATGGAAGCACAAAAGGCCCAGAATAGACCCAGAAGGGCAAAAAGAACAAGGCTGAAAGCATCGCAATGCCCAATTTCAAATTATGCCAGAAAGTCATAGAGACAAAAATGGACAGAGACCAAAGGAGTAGGACAGAGAACCCAGAAAGAAACTCGTGCAACTGCAGCCATCTGATCGGGACAAAGGAGCCAGAAATACGTGCTGGAGAAGACACAGCCTCTTTAACAAATGGTGCCCGGAAATCTGGGTATCTACTTGTAGACGATTAAAACTACATCTCAGCCTCCCTCCCTGGACAAAAATCAACTCCAAATGGACCAAAGACCAAGGTACAAGATCTGAAACTTTGAGCTGGGGTGTAGCGTGGTAGCAGAGTGCTTGCCTCGCATATGCAGTGCCCAGGGTCCCGTTCCCAGAACTGAGAAGACCTGAAACTTCGAAACCGCCAGGAGAAAACAGAGCAGAGACGCGCGAAACCACGGCACAGGCAAAGACTTCCCGGACAGGACTCCAGCAGCACCGGCAAGACCAAGGTCAACGAAAGCAACTACATCAACTTTTAAGGTTCTGCATGGCAAGGGAAACAGCTCAGATGACGATACAGCCTACAGAATGGGAAAAGTCTTTACCAGATACTCTTCTGACAAAGGATTACTATCTAGGATACATGAAAAGCTCAAAACACTTAACACCCAAAAAAAATCAAATAGCTCAGTCAATACATAGGCAAATGAACTGAACAGATTCTTCTCAAAAGAAGAAGTACAAATGACCAGTAAGCACCAGGTGTGGTGGCACACACCTATAATCCCAGAATTTGGGAGGCTGAGGCAGGAGGATCACTGTGAGTTTGAGGCCAGCCTGAGCTACATAGTGAGTCCCTGTCTCAAAACCAAAAAACAAACAAACAAACAAAAAATCCAAAACAAATGGCCAGTAAGCATATAAAAAATATTCTATCTCTTTAGCCATTCGGAAAACACAAATCAAACCTACACTGAGATCCCATCTCACCCCAATCAGAATGGCTATCAACAAGAATAGAAAAAAAAGGAAATCTACACTGCTAGTAGGAATATAAATTAATATAGCCACTATGGAAATCAGTATGGAGGTTCTCCAAAAAACTAAAAATAGAGTTACCATTTGATCCAGCTATACCACTCCTTGATAAAAAAAAAAAAGCAATTATAGTCAGCATACTACAAAGACACTGCTTACCCCTGTTTACTGCAACACAATTCACCATCACCAAGATGTGAAACCAGCCTAAATACTCATCACAAAAGAGTGAATAAATAAAATGAGGTATATATACACAATGGGGTGTTATTCAGCTATAAAGAAGAATGAAATTCTATCATTTGCAGGAAAAAGGATAGATCTATCATGTTGAATGAAATAAGCCAGTCTCAGAAAACCAAATAGTGCATGTTCTCCCTAATTTGTGGAATCTAAAAAAGACAACAAAAAAGTAGAAGAGGACTATTACTAGACAAGAGGAAGGGAAGAAGGGTTAGAGGAGTACGAGAGGTACCAGGAGGATGGATATGAGCAAAAGGTATGCACTGAAGCAAAAAAAAAAAAAAAAAGAAACTGTGGAAGAGGGTGGAAAAAGGAGGTGATGAGGTGAAAATGATCAAAGTATGTTATGTGTACACATGAATCTGCCAAAGTGAAACCCATTAATCTGTATAGGCAATAAGAAAAGAGAGAAGGAAGAGGAGGAGAAGGAAGAGTAGGAAGGGGTAGGAGAAAGAAGGAGGAAGAGGGGAAGGAGGAAGAGAGGTGGAGGAAGAATTCATCATCATCCTAGTAGTTATTTGGACATCATTAAGGAGCAATGGGGAGCCATAAAAGGGTTGTGAATGTGCCCATCCTCCTTTCAGGCACATTCTAGGGCCTCTCAACTCAGCCAGGCTTCACTCTTCTACATACCTGGCCCAACGCCAGGCCAGTCTCCCCAATCTACCACCTGCCTCGACCACTACCCCTTGAATCCTCTCCCATCCAGTTTCTCAGTCTGGCCTCAGGTGTAAATCAACATCTCCCTACATACGAACTATAAATAAAACACTAGATTTGATTTCAAGAAAACTTCTTTGTCCTTAGGGGTTGAATTTCTGCCCTTTTGCTATCTCACCCCACAGAGAGTCTAGCTGACAGATTTCAGGTGGCCGAGGAGAGAGTTCACATCAGTGATTGGGCCCTATCAACTCAGCCTTCTTAGCCCTCCAACTCCTCTACCTAGTCAACCTAATTTCAAAGGAAATAATGACTGTGCGCAAACTGGCACTCAGCATGAACTCCCACCTCTTCCTATGAGTCTTCCAATACTGCAAGAACAAAAAAGATTAAAAACCATATTTCCCAGGCTCCCTTGCAGCTAGGTTCTAGGGAAGAATGAAGTAAACCCAGCTCGAAACACTCACAGAGAACGAAGTGAGGAGGTGGACACTGTCTCTGCTGGCAATCAAGGTTGTAGAAGACAGCCACAGCAGCCACTCGGGAGTCTGAGGTCAGTTCACCAGCACCGTAAATGCCAGTTACAGTGGCAGCAGCATCCTGATCCCAGCCATGTGTCCTTGTGTGGTGGCCCCCTGGCCCCCCTTCTAGCCCTTCCAACAATTATGTAAGCACTTAATTCTCTGTACTGAATCCCTTCCGGCCTAACATACCTAGAGAGCTCAGTTTCCATTACAGGCCCTGGTGGCTCCTCAGTCCCAAACCCATCTGCCTGCTTGATGCCTTCTCCACCCAGGGCAGCTTCATTCTGAGGGCTCCAAATGTGCTGGAGGAAAAATGCACCGCTGGGCACACCTGGTCCTCTTCAGGAGCTCACCTGAAGGTTGTGTCCCTCCAAGCTTTGCAAAATCAGAGCCAAATCCCCTGCACTCCCCCAAAACCTCCATCCACTTTGATACAATGCTTCATTTCCTCCATTCTTACTTAACTTGGCTCCACATCCACCTCCCTAAACACACTGGGATAGTACATTACCCGAAAGGGAGACTATCAACGCAGCAATTTGTTTCCTCTGCACTCACAGCTTGAGCAAAAGCTGTAGCCGCCTCCAGTAAACCTGATGCCCAGTGTTAGGGTTGCCATGGCAGCCAAAAATAACATTCAGGAATCCCCAGGGCCTCAGCAACTCTGGTTTCTAGGCTGTTCTACAAAACAGCCTTTCCTGCCTCTGATCATAAAACAAGGATTAGTAGTAAGAGGGCTGGTAGTTCTTTAAGACTCATTAATTGTAAAGCACTTAGGATTTGCAAAAGACTAAATTCAATTTCTCTCCTACAAATGGGGAAGGCAGGTCACACCGTGTCGTGGTGGAGCAGCCTGCTCCGGTGTCCCCACTACCACACACAGTCTCTATCCCGGGTGACTTGCTTGGTTTCTGCAACCTTCAGCCTCCTCTTCTGCAAGATGGATGAGAACTGCACCCACCCAGAGGGTGGCTTGGAGGGCGACAGGACAGCGTAAGTGTTAAAGTACTCAGCACTGTGCCCGGCACAAAGCGAGCCAGGTTAGCGCTTGCGCTATCACTGTCTCCCACCTGGTACTGCATGGAGGGTTGGTTCTAGGGCAGCAGTGTATGGAAGAGACAGCCCAGACCAGAGTCTGGAGACCCGCTGGCACACGATCCCATGGCCAGCGGCTAAATGACACCGGCCACATGACTTTTCATGGTTTGATCATTTTTGACCTCTAGCTTTCCTTCTCCTGTCTTGTAAAGTGAGACAGTTACACTACATGATGTGGCTCAGTTCTTTTTCAGCTCTCTTGTGCTATGGTTCTAAATAAAGTAAGTTTTTTGGTTTTTTTTTTTTGTTGTTGTTTTGTTTTGTTTTGTGGTGCCGGGGATCGAACTCAGGCCTTGTGCTTGCAAGGCAAGCACTCTAATCACTGAGCTAAATCCCCAGCCGCCTAAATAAAGTAAGTTAAACGATGTTTCTTGACCTTTACAGGTGGCACATGGTGGTGCACACCTGTAATCTCACCACTCAGGAGGCTGAGACAAGAGGATCGCGAATTCAAGGCCAGCCCGGGCTATGCAGTGAGACTCTGTCTCAAGAAAGAAAAAGAACCAGGCTTTGTGGTGCTTACCTATAACTCTAGCACTCAGGAGGCTGAGGCAAGAGGATTGCTGTGAGTTCAAGGCCAGCCTGGGCAACATAGTGAGTTCAATGCCAGCTTGAACTACATAGTGAGACCGTGTCTCAAAAAAAAAAAGGAAAGAAAGAAAGAAAAAAACATTTGGCATATAGTATATGTCTACTTTTTGAAATAATAGGATCAAAAGGCAAGTCTACCAGCCAGCGTGGTTTTGAGATATCGATGAGCGTGAACAGCATGCTGTCATCTCTGATGCCTGTAACGTGCCATGAAAACATACGTAATCCCTACTGGTGACTCAATGCTACCACTATCCCTGTGGTTTGCTGCTTACAATCTAAGAAAGGAAAGACTAAACTGCAGTTAGAGGTCAGTGAACAATTATGTAACTTTTTGCATCTAAATTGTGGACCCACTGGACTCTGCCCAAGGGGTCTTGGGGATCTGTGGGTCCTGGGCTAAGAATCTCCCAACTACAGCTGGGGATTTAGCTCTGTGGTTAGAGTGCTTGCCTAGCAAATACAAGGCCGTAAGTTCGATCCCCAGCACCAAACCAAAAAATAAATAAATAAATAAAAATCTTCCAACTAGATGACTGCTTGATTGCTGAACCCTCTTCTAACTAAAATGGCAAGATCCGTGGTGAGGTCTGGCTTCATCTCTCTATCACGGGTAATTTATCACCTCTAATCAGATTTTTCTTACCTACAAATCAGAAATCATCATAAAATCTACCTCTCAAGGACTTTGTGAGGACACAAGAGATAAGACAAGCAATAGGTGCTTTGATAAAAACAATAAAGCTCTTTAATAAATGCCGAGAATCATCAGGAAGCCCAGGGGTACACAGAGACGGCCCTTCCTACAACATCCCCCACACTCTACAGTCCCTCAAAATTCTTGCCAAGAGTTTTGTGATCCATGGGAACAAATCCCTGGCACTTCTGTTAAAGAACACCACGTTATCTAGCAACACATAGTTCAGTATTCTCAACTTTAATTTATGCCAACAGATTTAAGCATGTGAGCAAATGGAACAATGCTTAAGGAAAACACCAATTACCAAAATAGACTGAAAAGGAAATAGCAAAGTTGAATAGATGAACGGCTCTTAAAGAAATTAGATTAGTTGTGAAATATACGCCTTCTACAGAAGGCCTCGAATCCAGAAAATTTTATGAGCAAGTTTACCAGTTCTGTCAGGAACAGATAATCCCAGTTTTCACAAAAACATGTATTTTCATGAAGCTAATTTAACTCTGATATCAAAACCAGACCGTGCAAAATAAGAAAAATTAAAGGGAGTAGCCAACCTCATTTATGAATCAAAGTATGAAAATGTACTAGCAAAATAACTCCAACAAAAGTACAGCATGATCAAGTAAGGTTTATCTCAATGATGTAAAGCACAAATGATACCTAACGATATAATCCATCACACTGCCAAACCGAAGCAGAGAATGTTCCTTACCTGTCAACAGATGAAGGGGAAGCATTTGCTGGACACGACTTGGGACCAGCAAGGGGACCAGCAAGGATGGGAAAGGGTCCCCGTGGCTTTCACCAGCCCTACTCTGACCCCATGCTCTGATGCCTCCGCAGAGACAGGCAGTAAGTTTCCAAGCCACACACATCTACACCCATCCCTGTGCAGGGTGGCATCCCACCCTTGGGTCTTGCCTAGAGTTATTTGGCATCGACAGGGTGAAGACTAGGAAAGGAAGAGTGTGCCAGTCGGCAGCCCTGTCTTCCTAGAGTTTGGATCTGCTGGTGCCTTACCAGTGGGTGTGACACGGGCTCTGCCCCACAGAGCAGATCGACAGGGGTGGCCTGAAACTATGGCGCATGTTCCAATTTTTAAAAAACTTATTACAGTAAAAGACACATTGCCAAGAATGGAGGGATAAGTGTTTTCAAAGCAAAGAGGAGGAGTATTCTGAGTGTGTTGAAGGGGATGGGCGATATGTCTTTTACTGTCATAATATTTTTAAAATTTAAACATCCGCCATATTACCTGATTGCGCCTTGTAGAATATGCTCTTGCCTTGTCTGTATTCTAGCACTGCAACCAAGCTCAGACACAGGCCATGTCACCCCAAGCCGACTGGGCTCCGTGGGGACAGGAAAGGCGACGATCCCTTCACAAGCACGGGGGCCGCACTGGGGGTCTCACAGGGCTCCAGCCTGACACTTCAGGGGCTGGGGTCACCAGACTCACAGGTGGTGGGGAGCTGGGGTCGCCACACATACTGTGAGCAGCTGGAAAGCTGGTAATAAATGCCAGGCATTGTCAGGGAAACCTAAACACACAGGTCCCACAGCTCTCACTGTTTCTTCAGAACTTTTGCTAAGAGTTTTATGAACTCTGAGAACAAAACATTAGTACTTTTTGTGACACGATATAACGTTATCTATTAAAACGTAACTCAGTGTTTGCTAGTAGATTTTTTTTTCTGGACTGGAGATGGAACCCAGGGCCTTTGCCCTGAGCTACCTCCCCTGCCCTTTTTATTTTTTACATTTTGAGACACGCCAGGTGTGGTAGCCCACACCTGTAATCTTAGCACTCAGGAGGCTGAGGCAGGAGGATCGCCACGAGTTCAAGGCTAGCCTGCACTACAAAGTGAGACTCTGTCTCAAAAAATAAACAAACAAAACAACAACAACAAATTGAGACAGGGTCCCAGTAAATTACTAAATTGCCCAGACTAGGCTCAAATTTGTAATCCCCCTCCCTCAGCCTCCTAGAGAGCTGGGATTGCAGGCAGGCATGACCACAGCTGGCTTGCAAACTGATCTGAGTGTAGACAAATGAGAGAATTTTTAAGGAAAACATCCACCACCAGAAAGAACTAAAACTAAATAGAAAAATGGAATAAACCAGTGGTTTTAAAGAAATTAGATTAGTTATCAAATATATCCCCCCCAAATAGGGTCTTCAATACCAGATGACTTCATGAGTGAGTTTAGCTCTTCAAGGACTTCCCTTACTGGTTCCATGCAAATTTTTCTCAAAAGCCTATTCCTTCTGCCAGCTGTTGAGCCAGATGTTATCCTGGCACAACCCTGCAGTATTCTCAGCACCCAGAACAATGCCCCACACCCTAGACAGACTCAGTATATGTTCATTGGTAGAGAAAAAATTCCTACTCCTGTTCATCCTCTCGGTCTCTGCGTACAGATCAGCCCCCTGGACATGCCGAGGAGGCCTTTCAGAGCAAGTGGTTCAAAAGCCACTTCAGAGGGGCTGGAGATTTAGCTCAGTGGTTAGAGGCTTCCCTAGTTTCTTCCTTCCTTCCTTTTTTTCCTTCCTTCCTTTCTTGTTTTCCTGAGACAGGGTCTTGTTATATAGTCCAGGCTGGCCTTGAACTCACAGCAATTTTCCTGCCTCAACCTCCTGAGTGCTGGGATTATAAGCACCATCACACCCAGTTTGGACCTGCTTTAATGACTCAAATACCTGATAGTAAGTCAATGAGTATCGCACTGCGAAGTCTTGGAAGGTGCTTAGGCAGCATGTGTCAGTAACGCTATGTCACCTTGAAACAGGAATACAGGTGACTCAGAAAGGAAAGCCAGGGTTGGGGTGCGTCAGACGACATCTGTCCTCCCCAAACTAGGAACGTGGGAAACGAAACTACCTGTGAGGAGCTGAACTGTGTCCGCCACGTCCCCAGATTCCTAAATTGAAATCTACCCCAGTACTGCAGAAGGCAAACATTTGGAGACCGGGTTTAAAGGAGTGTCTAAATTAAACTGCGGTCATTTGGGGGCTCTCATTTAATGCGACTTGTGTCCTCACAAGGAGGCAATTTGGACACAGAAAGGTACAGAGGGAAGGGGCCACGTAGGGACACGGGGGTCCTGGAGAAGATACCCGGAGGACTCAGAAGAAACCAGGCTCGCCAACTCTGACCTCAGACGTCTGGCTAATGGAATTACAGTTCTACTGCCTAAACTCCCCTGTCGGTGGCATATTGTCACAGAGGCCAGAGAAAAACTAGACTACAATTCTCTTTAATATTTCCTATTAAGACCCTAATCCAGGCATGGTGGTGCACACCTGTAATACCAGCACTTGGGAGGATGAGGCAGGAGTATTGCTGTGAGTTTGAGCCCAGTCTGGGCAATTTTGCAACTCTGCAAGAATTTACCTCAAAATAAAAATAAAAAGGGGCTAAGAATGTAGCTCAGAGCAAAGGCTCTGCGTTCAATCCCCAGTACCACAAATGAACGAATAAACGCTCCCATTTCACAGGCTTCACAGAAGCCCCTCAACTTCTATTTTTCAAGCCACTTAGTTTCTTCAAAGATTTTCCGCAGCGGTACTGCGAAGCTCTGGCTCCGGAAGCCTCCCGGCCCCACAGGCCCTCTCCAAACATGCTCCGCGGAGCTCACCGGTCAGTCCTTCCGCTCCTTCCCCGGGCATTTCCGGACGTCTGCCGCACACCGGGCGCCACGACGCTGGGGCCTGACTACAGAGGTGGGCGGGGGCACCGGATCCCAGCCGGAAGTCAGGCCGCTTCCGCTTCCGCTGTGGCCAGTTCCAAGGCGTAGGGTCTGCGGTCACGTCACGGGTTGGAGCCCAGCGAGTGTCAGGTCAGGTCGGCTTCCCAACCCCACCTCGGGCTGCAGAACAGCTGGAGGCCCGTGAGTGACACACTTGAGTCCTCCGAGCCTCAGTCCCCACGTCTGTAATATGGGGAGACAGCGCTGCGCAGGATAAAGCAGAAGCTGCCTGACGCAGCGCCATACAGGCAGTAGATTTTAGAAAGCAGCTATCAGGGCTGTTATTACCGTCGTGTCATCAGTGGGGACGGCAGGGAAGCGCCTGGTTCCTGGGGGTAAGGCCTGGTCCCCCAGAGCAGCAGCCATCTAATAAGATAAAGGAGTGGTGGCCGTGTCACCCATTGAAGGGAACCCCCCACTCTGCCTGGGACACCCACACTGTGGGTGCCAACCTGTGGGCCAGTGGGGGACAGGGGTCTCCAAACTAAGGAGGACACAGGGAGGGAGGGAGAGGTTTGAGAAGAAGAGATAACGGATGGGGGTGAAGAAGGAGCTTAACAGAGAAGGGAAAGGGGCTGCAATGGGCAGAGACGGAATGCGTAGAAGAGCTAGGCATGGTGGTGAACGATTGTCAACCCAGCACTCAGAAGGCTGATGAGGCAGGAGGATCTCTGCGAGTTCCAGGCCAGCCTGGGCTACACAGTAAGTTCAAGGTCAGCCTGAACTACATAGCAAGACCCTGTCTCAAAACAAAAAACAAAAAAATCTGTAAAAGAAGAAACTTCAATTTCTGTTTTCATCGGCTAGGGCAGCCTTTAACATCTCGTGCTTATTAGAAGTCAGATCTTGGGCCGGGGATTTAGCTCAGTGGTTAGAGTGCTTGCCTTGCAAGCATGAGGCCCCGAAAAAAAAAAAAAAAAAAGAAGTCAGATCTTGTGTTTTTTGAGGGGATTCTTCTAGCATGACTCACAAGATAGGAACAAGGAATTTTATTTCACAGCCTATTTATTTATAAATGATAACAGAGAGGTTGTTTTATACATTAAGCGAGCATGGGCATGAAAAATGCATTTCACAGGAAGTAGCAAGCTGTGCCATGCTGCTCCCACCACTGTCCATGTTTCCAACTGTGACACTGCCATGGCTGGGCACTCAGGAAACAGATCTCAATTCAAAAGTCTTTAGTATGTCTAAAACAATCTGATGCAGGGTGTGGTGGCGCAGGCCTGTGATCCCAGCACTCAGGAGGCTGAGGCAGGAGGATCCCCTCGGGTTCAGCGCCAGTCTGGGCTGCATAGTGAGACCCTGCCTCAAAGTAAATAAATAAATAAAACCATTTGATAAGTTCCGAACTTCAGGCTTTGTTTCTGTACTCAGCTCTGATGCCTCGGGGGCTGCAGATGTGTGCTGGGAACCGCTGCACTGTAACAGGCTGGTGCCCTGGGAAGCTGGGTCCACCTTTGCCAACTCCACTGGGTAGGAAAATGGGTGCAGCGTGTTTTCAAAGCGTCAGAAGGGTGGACGCACCCCGACTTGGTTCATTTTCCAGTTGTGAGTTTCCCTGCAGATGTTACTCATCTCGAGTGGTCTCCCTGGCTCTGCCCCTGGCATCTTCCCCAGGGATCTTCCCTCCTCCTCCTTCCCGCCCCATACTGTAGACTTCTCTTCCACAGTGGTTCTCAAAGGAGGTCTCCAGAAATCCAGCTTCGTTCTTTGTTTTTGTTTTGTTTTGAGACAGGGTTTTGCTAGGTAGTTCAGGCGGGCCTTGAATTTGCCATCCTCCTGCCTCAGCCTCTGGATCAGAGTGCTGGGATTGCAGCCATGCACCCCCATCCCCGGCCAGAAGTGCGACTTCTCCAGCCTGAACCCAGACCTGGTGATCAGACCGAGTCTGTGTGCGACAGCCTTCCGGGGCTTCCGATGCACTGAGAGTTTTGGGACCCAGTTCCGCTCAGCCCTCTTTGTGTCTTAACCTCGCCCTCCCTGGCCTTCAGGATGTGGTGCGCCTCAGCTCTCCTACCTGGAGACAGGGAAGAAGCATGCACAGCATCCACACAGAAGGGCCACTGCAAAGGTGGGGGGGGGGGGCTTGGTGACTCACACATCCTCAGGGAGACCTAAAGGACTGGACTTTCACCTCCTCCTTTGACAGAGGGACATCGGCGTCCTGGATAAAGCACAGTTAGCCCCAGTCTCTCTGAGAAGTTGAATTAGACTAGAATCATCCAAGACCAGGCATGGCGCCACAGGCCTAGAATCTCAGCACTTGGGAGGCTGAGGCAGGAGGACTGCCACAAGTTCAAGGCCAGCCTGAACTACATAGCAAGATCCTGTCTCAAACAAACAAAAAGCTAGAATCATCCAAACGAGGATGGAATCAGCCATCTGTGTGCTACTTCCACTCAGATGCTCAATACCCACTAACCCATGGACAAGACCACAGCCAGGGCTGGGGCTCGGTGCAACCCTGGTGTGACCAGCTGGGCAGCATCTGAGTCCGGACAGGGAGGCACAGTCCACACAAACACGAGGAGTCCACGGGAGCTGAAATCAGCGTGTCCAAAAGCATCCAGTGACTTTCCCTGTGCTCCAAGGCGCACCTGCTCCTAAGCCATTGGTCCCTCCCAAGTATGAAGAGCTGTTTAACCTCTCTGGGCCTCAGCTTCCTTGTCTGAATACGGGACACAAAGGTAATCACTGCAGGCCGGGCATGGGAGGCAGGAGGACTGCAAGTTCAAGACCCACCAGGGCATTTTAGGTCCCGTCTCAAAGTGAAAAAAGGGCTGGGGATGTGGCTCAGCGTGAAGGCCCTGGGTCCATCTCCAGTATCATCATCATCAGTAATCAAAACTGTAGCTCTGCAGGGTTTCCCCCCATGGATTAAATGAGACAATGTCCCTACTTGTAACAGTAGATGGGAAATGAAAGCTATTCAGTTTACAGTCCAGTGGTACAAATGAGACAAGTATGACAGTGACCAGAATGCGATCCCTCCACAGGAGGTACCATTGTCATGTGCCCCCCAACACACACAGGCCAGGCTGGTGGCCCCGTGACATGACCTGCAGCGTGTGGCCCAGGAAGGTCCTTCCCAGTGGAAGCAGAGACTGAAGGACACCCCGGAAAGCTCTGACTGTGACCGAGCGGCCTCAGGGAAGAAGGGCTGGCGGCGTTAACGGGCCGGTAACCCGGCAGCCAGAGACTCTGACAGCTTCCAGCCTCTGCTGTCACTCCCCACGGAGGGTGCTGACAAATGTCAAGGAGGCTTATTGTTTTAGGATGTGGAAATCCGGAAATCCGTGCACTGGCAGCCAGTGCTTGAAAATGTTAATAATTAGCAGGCCAGGCGGCGACAAAACAGAGCAGCCTGACTTTTTTTAATTAGTGTATGTGTGCGGTCCACCATGAGCAACATGAGAATAGCTGGTGCATGAACACAAGACATCTTAATTCTTTTTACATCCCCTTCCACTCTGCCCTCCGTCTTAGTCTCCTTCCCAAAGGTCTATCTCCCTATTTTTATTGTGTGCCTTTTATTTTGCTCTTTGATTTATTTATACTTTGGGTTTCTCATATAAGAGAAACCATGCAATATTTAAGCTTGTGTGTCTACATTATTTCACTTCACGTTAGTCTCAAGACACATCCGGTTTCCTACAGATGACTCAAATTTATCCTCCTTTACAGCGAGTAGTACCCTACATTCTCTTTACCCCTTCCTCTGTTGATGGACACAGAGGCCACTTCCAGGAGTTAGCTATTATGAACTGTGCTGCTATAAACATGGGTGTGCTTGCATCACTGTAATATGATGTCTTTAACTCTTCTGGGACGATACCTAGAAGAATAGCTGGGTTGAAGGAAATTTCTAGTTTTCGTTTTTTGAGGAATCTCCATACTGATTTCCATAGTGGTTGTACTGGTGTACATTCCCACCAACAATGTAGAAGGCTCCTTTTCTCCACAGCCTGGCCTGCATTTATTCTTATTTGATTTCTTGATGACAGCCGTTCTTTCTGAGGTGAGAAAGTGCTCTCTCCATCTCTAAGGACAGCCTGCTCCTTCTGCCACATTGGTAATTCAGGAGACTTCAACCCCTCAAATGAAACGCATTGTAATTTACTAATATTTTGGTGCCAAGTTTAATTAGAAATGTACACAAAAATGGAAATGCTTCATAATGTACTGTGACTTCCAAACAGCAGAATTTAGAGCTGTATTAGGCAAATTCTAAGCTTTTCTTTCTTAGCTTCATTTTTAAGTACTAAATGGACAATTATGAAGAAGTTTCTCTAAATTCTGCTGCCCCTTTCCTAAACACCTCAGGAATTCTCCCTGGCAATGCAGTGGGGAAGGTTGGCTCCCACCATCCCTAACTGGATGATGGGACCAGCCTCTTTTTATTTTTATTTATTTATTTTTTTTTTTTTTGGTGCCGGGAATCGAACTCAGGGCCTTGCACTTTTAGGCAAGCACTCTAACTACTGAGCCAAATCCTCAGCCCCTCAGCCTCTTTTTAAAGCTTCACCACCCACTTCTCAAAACTACTGCCACTCTGCCACCAAGTGCTCTCATTAAACCCCCAAGCCACGAATTCTCAGTAGATAGTATTGCACCAAAGGGGACTCTACTACAGGGAAGGGAAGGGTCTCAAGGTTAGTTCCTGGAAATCAAGTGAGCCGGGTTGGTAAACACAGACAAGGACGCAGGCATCATGGAGACCTTGGAGAGCAGGCCGCACAGGGAGGGTGGTCTGCATACCCTCGCCCTTGGGGACAAGCATCAGGGACACCAGGTCCACCCCCCACAGGACAGTGATGTGCCCAAGAGGAAAAAGACGTGCACGAATAACACGAGCAGGCGCTGAGGCAAGGCCACCGTCCCCACCGTGAGAGCCACCTTGGGGCCCTCGGGAGGGCTGGAGAGGAGAGGCGGTGCCATGGAGAAGGACGCCTCAGAGGGCAGGTGCCAAGGTGCTGGCAAGAGCAGGCGCTGCTCGGACGACACCCGCCAGCGGTGTCACCGGGGAAGCATCGCCCAGGGTTTCACCTGCGCTCCTCCCGGGGGCGCTGTGGGTGCCGTCAAAGCTCTCTTGACACAGGTCCCGGGGCTGCCCTATGACTCGAATGCTCTGCAAGGCCTCCTGGGTCCTAAGCGACCATCTCCTGCCTCTTCTGCGCCTGTCCCCAGCCGGGGGCCGGTGTTGCTAGCCACGTCAGTCCCAGCCCATCGCCAGCCTCGCCGCTCTGCCGCCTGCTTCAGTGGCCAGGACCTTCGGAACCGGTGATGCCCTATCCAGCCATTTTCAAAGAACAGTTTTTTGGGGACCTCTGAGTGCCCCTAAAGCCTGTTTAGAGAACTCACAAGGTCAGAAGTCAGAACTATTTTCCTGACACAGGCGTTCATGTTTTGACTTCCACTCTCATGAGCGTACAGAGTCCAGAAAGCATCTTGACACGGTTTTAGGCACCACGTTACAACCAGTTCCAGCAAATCCCGCATGTGGAGCTCAGACCCGTTAACAACGAAGCATAAACACCACAGTTACACAGAAAGGCTGTCACAGATACCTCTCCTCTTCCCAGCTCCACATCTACATGAGGCTCTACATTTTTCAGAAAGCCCAAAGGAAACAACATTTCATGACAGAGTGAGCAGATGGGAAATGAGAATCCAGGTGTCTTATATTAAGCCAGGCAGGAAGCAGATTTGCAGAAATGTAAGAAGGAACCAGTCTTCACTAATCCTTTGTTATCAAGAAATGCAGTTTTTATACAAATAGTTTATAATGTTATAGATTTATTATTATTTTTTAATGAAATAACAATTATTTTTAAAGTTTTCCATTTAAATTTGTCTTTTTGTTTTTTGAGACAGGGTCTCATGATGTAGTTCAGGCTGGCCTTAAAGTCACTATGTAACCAGACTGCCCTTGAACTCAGGGTGATCCTCCTGCCTCAGCCTCCCAAGGGCTGGGATTACAGGCGTGCGCCACCACACCTGGCTTCCATTTCAATTTCTGATCCCACAAATCTTGATAGAGCTGACCCACAGCTCTATCAAACAGAAGCCCTTTGGGATCCTCAATTATTTTTGTTTGCTTCTTATGGTTTGAACCCAGGGCCACACACATGCTAGGCAAGTGCTCTACCACTGAGCCACATCCCCAAGCCCCTCAGTGATTTTTGGGTGGACAAGGAAGGGACCCGAGATCAGAAGCTCGAGGGCCTCTGCGGTAAATGCTGCGCACACTTGGCCAGCAGAGCGGAGCCCTGACTCGGACACACCTCCACCATCCCACACCAGTCCTGCCAAACTCACAACTGGTTCTCAGCAGCAAGGCAAGACACTTGCTTTATTATTTTAACTTGCTCGAGTAGTTATGGAGACTCTGCTTTGAATTTAGACATAAAATATAAACATTTTAAAAATCCAGAAAATTCAAATCAAAAAAATCAACCTAAGAAACAAATGCCACTATTCTACTCAGTTAAAGTTTCCATGACACAGGAGAAGCAAGGAACCTGTGAAATACACTGTGCCTGGGAATGCCATCAGTACAGCCGAAACTGTCCGCCACAGACAGGGAACTGGGGCCTGGGGGATGTTCTCAGTGCAGGAAACAAGAAGCCCAGAAAAAATCAGATATGGTGGTGCACGCCTTGTAATCTCAGCACTTGGGAGGCTGAGGCAAGAAGATCACAAGTTGAAGCCCAGGCTGGACAACTCAGAAATTTTGTGAGATTCTGTCTCAGAATTAAAAAAATAAGGAAAAGGCTGGGGATGTAGCTCAGTGTGAAGGCCTTGGGCTCAGCCCCCAGTGCTACAAAGAGAAAAAGAGGCCATGTGGGCTGTAGGGACAGATGCCCATGGTACGGGGCTTCCCTGTCCCATCTCCAGGGGCTTCTGCTGCAGAGACTGGCTCCCAGGCAAGACTTGGAGCGAGATGAGGCGTGCGCACAGTCAGCGACGTGCAGTGGCACCCTTTGGGACCAGTCCGGTCAGAAACGCAAGTGTGCAATCGCTGTTGATGAGCTAGGAATCCGACTCATTTCTAGGTGTGTATATGCTTGTCATCTTGAAATTTCCTTTTAAAGACTCTTTAATCAATGAAATAAGCATTCCCCATCCCTTTTTCTATATGCAGGAGTCATGTTTAAATCGCTATAGAAGGACCCTCAGACACCTGAAGACAGGAAGGCTGGAGTCATCACTTACTCAACAGCAGTAAAGAAGAATCCCGGCACTCTTGGAGGCTGAGGTAGGAGGATCCCAAGTTAGAGCCCAGTCTCGGCAACTTAGCAAGATCCTGTCTCAAAATTTAAAAGGCGGGCTGGAGGACTGGAAATGTAGCTTAGTGCAAAGGCCCTGGCTTTAGTCGCCTATAACAAATCAGGGCTCTCTGGCCCCTTTGCTGCCTGCCTGGAATTCTGGGTGCCAGGCTGCCAGTTCCCTAAGCCTCATTCCCAGGGCTCGGACTCTAACAGCCAGCAATGAGCTGCACGCACGGGACGGTTTCAGAGCTTGTCAATGACTGAGCTGTGGGAAGGCCATCGCTGGGAGCAGACACGGAGCTCAGGGTTACCTGGTTCATTCCTCAACAGCGTTCCCAGACCGGCACCAACACACCCTTCGTAGGGTCGAGGACTCTGGGCCACTCGGGGGTCCCACGGCCCAAGCACACACACCTGGCAGGGAACTCAGCCCGCATCAGCCAACCCGCCGTCCCCACAGCAGCCAGGCGTGTGGCGCCCACGCGACCCCGGTCATCTCCTCCTGTCCTATGTCTAGGCCACATGTCACATGACTCTTCCTGTCCCCTGAAGAAAATGGTTGGCCAGGCAGGAGTTCCCCGGCCTGGTGCCCGCCATCCCCACAGTCTGGACTCAGCTCTCAGGTGCCCCCAGCAATGCCTGCACCTCCCCAGGCGGCCACGTGCAGAGCGCTGTCAGCTGATTTATTCCGGCAGCACTCCGGTCCTGATCAGTCTGACAGGACCCTTTCAAGCGAAAATCTCACCCTGCAAATACGACGAAAGTCACATGAGCCTTCAGTGAAACCGAAGGTTTTAAAACAGTTTAATTTTATGTTGAGTGCCTGGCGTGGTGGCGCACGCCTGGAATCCCAGCACTTGGGAGGCTGAGGCAGGAGGATCACAAGGTCAAGGCCAGCCAGGGGTACATAGTGACACCTTGTCTCGAAAAATAAGTAATTTTATTTTGAAAATTTCGGTACACCAACCACACCCCCAGCTAGAGCCGTACTCACTGCCGTACTCTCGGCCCAGCTCCCACGGGCCCTCACTCACCCAGGAGGGCTGTCTGCGGGTGGGTCCTTGCGTGTCTGCCCCTGGCCAGGGGCCTGGCATGTGGCTGCCGTCTGGCCACAGCAGGGAGCACGAGGATCTGTCCGAGGAGGAGCAGCAGCAGCAGCAAGCAGCCCGCCAGCATCTTGCCCATTTTCAAGAGGAGGAAGAAGGTCGAGGCTGCGACACACAACAGAGAGGCTGTGAGATTCCTTCTCACAGCACACAGGAGCCATAGACCCACCACCCATCCCTCCAGCCCCAGACAGAGCTCATTCAAAATGCCATTGTGGGGGGCGGGGGCAGACGCCTGTAATCCCAGCACTTGGGAGGCAGAGGCGGGAGGATCACTGCAAGTTTGAGGCCAGCCTGGGATACTAGTGAGTTCAAGGACAGCCTGAACTACACAGTGAGACCTGTCTCAGGAAAGAGACAGAGAGGGGAAAGAGAGAGAAAGAAAGAAAAAAGAGAAGAATGAATGGAAAACTGGAAGGATACTATCTTGATTCTTTTTACCACTTACATTTATTATCAGTTAGTCATGGTGCTATGAAAAAGAAAAAACTATATCTGAGAATAACAATAGTCCTTCAGTCTAAAACAGCAGATGGCACAAATTAACACGCGTAAATCTCCCAAGCATCCCGCGTGGCGATACAGCAGCGCTGCAGGGCCGCCCGCCTCTCACGGTGACGCGGTGATGACGGGCCGGGCCTGGGTACTAGGCTGAGTCCCTGCGCCGGGCAGGCGGTATCCTAAATGCCCCGCAGGCTCCAGCTCTCTCAGTCCCGGCTTCTGCCCAATTCCAGGCTCCGGAGGAAACCACTCGCCCGGGGCCGCCCCCAGCCAGAGAGCAGACCGGGGCCAGACCAGGGGCAGAAACCGAAGCCCGAAGGGCCCCAGCAGGCTCAGCGTCACAGGCAGAGACAGAGAGGGGCGGGGCGGGACCCGCGCCCACAATTTACAGAAAAATAAAAACCAGAATAGCTCAGTGAAGTGTTTGTTCAGCAATTGCATTCGGGACTGACCCCGTGATGAACTCAGCTGTCGACTTTAAAAGCGCAGTTTCCACACTCGCTTTATGGAACCAGCTCACTCTTTGTATTAAAATGATATTGAACTGGTGAGTGTTTATTCAGTGGTCACTGTATGCCAGGCCCGGGGCTAAGTGCTTTAAAAGTATGAAACGGCTTAACCAAATTCTTCAGAAGCGAAGATGAACAAGGTCACATGACTCACATGGGGCAAAGGTCCAGAACTCCCTTGCTCATTACAGATAACTACTCCCCTCCTTCCCTTTTATATTTTATTTATTTACTTATTTATTTATTTTTGGTTTTTTGAGACAGGGTCTTGTTACGTAGTTCAGGCTGGCCTTGAACCTACTAGGTAGCCCAGGCTGGCCTCGAACTCAGGGATCCTCCTGCCTCAGCCTCCTGAGTGCTGGGATTACAGGTATACACCACCACACCTGGCTCTGCCCCCTACTTCTAAACAATTTACACTCCACTCATTGAGCTGCTCCCTTTCCATAGCTGTAAGGTAGAGACTCCTTTGAGAAAAGGAGGAAAATTTAGAGTCTTTTTCCTCTTTCCCTACTCTTAAACCTATTACTTACTTTCAAGCTTTCTTGGTATTTACAACCTGATTTGATAGCACTCTAAGTGTGCAAGATCATTTATAAATGCTTGGTTATTTTAATGCTATTCTCCTCCCCCCATATATAATGTCCATGTTTACTGAGCGCAAATGCAACCGGTGTGCTCAAGGGGCCACTTCCCTCCCAGCACATCCGCCGTGCAACTCAACCAACCCTCAGACTGTGGTGTGCCGGGCCCTCTTTACTACCAAGAAACAAACACCATCGCGTGTGCTTGTGTTTGCCGTGGATCTCAAGAGGTGATTTCAAGTCACTGCCACTAACCAGAAGGCACTGAGGATGGGCGAAGTGTAGGAGGCTAAAAAGAAAACCAAATACTACTTCTAGCTGTCTAACCTTTACCTCTTTCTGCCCTGGTTTCCCCATCTTTAAACTGGGGATGACCCCAAGCCTGGCTGTTGCATGGATTCAATCAGTTCCTACAAATAAAACCAGTGCCTGGCGTATAGTAGGTGCTGAAGAAGTATCTGCTGTCATTATTATTATCATCTGCATGCAAACCAATTAAAAGAAAGTATACGTTGTTCATTTTGTCATAACAAGACATTTTATGTACATTAAATCAACTCCTACACTTATAACAAAACAATGTCATAGAATTTCGTAAATTCTAAATATACACGAACACCTAAATGTATATGAAATTTTCTTTTTCCAAAATGCAATGCATTACAAGCCATAAACTGATAGAAAATATTTGTAAAACATACATGGTGAATTATTTGTTTCCAAACTAGGTCAAACTCTTATAACACAGTACAGAAAAGACAAGCCAACTACTGAAAAACGTGCAAAAGATTTGAAGTCTCCTCATTAAAGAAGATATTTGAAAAAAGATGAAAAGATGTTCAATACCCTTAAATCATTAGGAAAATGCAAATCAAAACCATAATTTGTGTCATAACAAATCCACTAGAATAGCAAGCATTAAAAAGACTCACAAAAAAAAAGAGTTGGTGACAACATGAAAGAAACTGAAAGCTGGTAAGAATGTAGAATGGAGAGATCACTTTGGGGTTTTTTGTTTTGTTTTGTTTACTGTTTTTTGTTTTTTGAGGCGAGGTATCGCTATGTGGTTCAGGCTAGCCTTGAACTCACTATGTAGCCCAGGCTGGCCTCCAATTTGAGGCAATCCTCCTGCCTCTGCCTCCCAAGTGCTGGGATCTGGGATTAGGGGCATGCGCCACCACCCCTGGTAGAGAGATCACTTTGGAAAAGAACTGGGTATATCCACACAAAAATCTGTTCTCTGATGCTTACAAAACTAAACCCTGGAAACAATCTATTCATATCTAACAACTGATAGATAAATTATGGTACAGCCACACAATAGAATCCTACTCAGCAATTAAAAGAATGATCTACTGGATGAATCTTAATTATGCTGAACAAACACAACCACACACAAAAACATAAAACTACCACAGAAAGCAGAGCAGTGGTTCCAAGGGCTAAAGGTACAAAAAGGAGACCAGCTATGGAAGACCCCCGGGGACATCTGAGGGGATGGAAATCATGGTTATGCTGGAGCTGTCTTGTCCAAACTCATCAAATTGTGCACTTCAAACTGATGGATTTTATTGTCTAAATGAAACCTCAAAAAAGCTGTTAAAAAAGTAAAAGAATGGGGAATATGTTGGTATTATATAGATACCAACATAAAACCAGTATGGTAATATTAATATCAGACAAGACAGTCTTTTATTTATTTATCTTTTTAGACAAGATCTCCCTGTGTAGTTCAGGCCAGCCTTAAACTCACTAGGTAGCCCAGACTGGCCTCCCAGCAATCCTCCTGCCTCAACCTCCCAAGTCCTAGGATTACAGGCATGTGCCACCACACCCAACCAAAACAATTTTTTTAAAAAGATACAATAGTAGGGAAACAAGGAAGAAAATAAGCCAGCAAGCACCTGGGTCCAGGTCAGCAGTTATTTCTTGATTTGGCACTTAGAGCTGTCCGCCTTTGAAGAACAGGCTCCATTGCTAACCAGAAAGGGACATGACATTTGAGAACTGCTCTTTATGCAGATGACATTTCAGACAGGGCTGTGCCGGGAAACAGGTTAATTGGATCTGAACTGGGTCCATGAAGCACGGGGAGCATGGAAAGAATATTTTAAAATAATACAAAGGCTTTGACTTTCGTTTTTGAAAGTCTGTGCCTCTCCTCGGGACAACGTTCTTTTCATTGGGCTCGGCCAAGGGGCTTGGCTAAGGGGCTCGGGGAAGAGTAGACAGTGCTGTGACCATCTCGGCGTCATGGCTGCGAACGGACAGGACAGGCAAGCAGGTCCCTCTGGAGCCCACGCTGCTTGCTGTGTGCCTTCGCCTGCGCCAGGTAAGTCTCTGGGCTTTGGTTGCTCACTGTAGGTAGGAGGCCGGCCTGAAGCAGGGAGTCTCAGCAGGCTGCCAGCTTCTGCGACCAGAACTCTGAGGCACAAGCGCTGCTCAGGCAGGAAAACAAGGGCACTCACGCAGAAAGTGCTCACAAGGGCCAGGCAGTACGCTGTGCATTTAGGAAGGCAGAAGAGATCCCATTTTGTGGATGGAACCCTAAGATTTATGGATGAAAACACTCTCCAAGGAAGGCCTCAGAGCTAGTTCACTAGCAAAACCAAGACTCTATCTGGGCCACCTCCCAGGCAATCGGCCTACTTGCTAAAAAAGAAAGAGGGAAGCTTGGCTTGGGGGTGCACAGCTGTAATCCCAGCGTTCTGGGAGGCTGAGGCAGGAGGATCACAAGTTCAAAACCAGTCTGGGCAACTTAGTGACTTAGCAAGACCCTGTCTTCTGTTTTGTTTTGTCTTGAGACCCTGTTTTCTAAAAAGGCTAAGGATGTCGCTCTCAGTGCCAAGGACCTGGGGTCAGTGCCAAGGACCTGGATTCAGGTCCCATTTAGGGCTTGGGGGTGGGCAGTCTACACAATTTCTAGGTTTTTGTTTTGTTTCTGTTTTGTTTTATGGTACTGGAAGCTGAACCCAGGACATTCACACTAAAGTACATCCCAGCCCTTTTTTTATTTTTTATTTTGAGACGGGGCCTCACTAAGTCACTAAGTTGCCCACACAGGGTTCAAGCTGCAATTCTCCTGCCTCAGTCTCCCAGAGTTCTGGGATTACAGTGGTGTGCTGCCACCCCTGGCAGTTTGTAAATTTTCAGGCCTCAGGTTCTATAGCTTTACCCTTCCCTGTCACAAGCCACGGGCGCCTCCCAACTACTCTCTGTAGTCACACAGTCCTGGGGCAGCACCAATCTCAGAGGCCGGTTTCCTGGCTCTCACCCGTCACTGGAGCCCCATCTTCTACGGGGCCGGCAACGGGAAGTCAGGCTCGCTGGGGCTCACAGCCACCATGGTGCCCAGGTTCCCGTGGACACCAACCTGACGCGAGTCTAACCTGCACGCACAGGTGAAGCTCTGCCTGCCCGGAGGCGAACTTGTCCTCCCCCACTCAGAGCCCTCCGAGGTCCAGGTCACCCACAGCTCAGCCATCAGCGTGGAGACAGAAACATGGTGCAGCCTCCGCGTGTCCTCGGCATCCCCACCCAGGCCTCCTGATGGCATCCACCCAGCACCACACCCAGCCCCGTCCAGGCCCCGGATCTGCCCTTCCATGTGGGTCCTGCACTTGTCCCCAGTCCCCTCTGTGGAATCTGCTCAATGCCGCTGTCCCAGGACACCCAGACCTCGCCGGCGTGGCAGCCCTGGCGTCCTCTGGAGTCTGACGAACTCATCCCTCCCCACCGGGCACCTCGGTCCACGCCACTCCCCGGGCCTGGATGTCTACAGGACACGAGCCACAGTGACAGTCACTCTCGACATGCCGGAAAATGCTGAATAAACCCTCGTTCAGTGAAGTTCAGGAGACTCAAGTTGGCCCTCGTTCTGCACAAAACTCAAGACTGTCTTCGCCTGCGTGCTGCATCCGTGTGGAGGAGGCAACCCTAGTACAAGGTCGTCTCCCATTTTCCTGACTGGAAGGCCCTCTACATACAACTTCTTGGCCAACTTGAATAGATAATGTTTAAAGAACAGAGCTGAAATAGCAAATACCAGCTTAAAATAAGGTGTGAGATTTTGGCAAATGTGCCTTCCCCGAAAAGTACTTTCTTCAAAACCGTGATCACCCTCCCTGCACTCTGAGCCGGTTTGCAAGGACTTGGCTGTAAGGAATTCTTGCCTTCTGAGGAGGGGCGTCGGGAAGACTCTGGCCTCCTACCTTGGGGCGCACGGTGACCTCCCCATATGCCTTTCCCTCTTGTCCAATCACAGAGTCTCTCGTGTCCTCTTCCCTCTCCACCCTGGCATAGTCCCAGCCCTGGACGAGGCCCTTACTCATATCAGAGACCACAAAGGCCTTGGTGGAGGTGGCCAGCTGCGCTGCCCTCCTCTTTCTCCTCCTTCTCCTCCTCCACCCTCTGTACTGGGGATTGAACCCGCAACCTTTACACTGAGCTACATCCCAGCCCTGTTAAAAATGTTTTAATTTTGAGACAAGCTCTCACTAAAGTACTAAGTTGCCCAGGCTGGCTGGAACTTATGACCCTCCTGCCTCAGCCTCACATACAGCTTTGCCCTTCTTTAGCAGAACACCCACTTTCTGACCGAACAAGTGACCTGCCGGACAAGGACCAGGGCTTCCTCTCTCTCCCGCCCAGTGACTAAATGCTGACCGGTGGGATGGCGCGGCACAGTGTGTGCAGCTTCTGAAAGAGCAGGTAACATTGGCGGGGGAAGGACCTTCCCACTCCATCCCTCCTGACTCCTGCAAAGAGGATGTCCTCACTGGAGACCAGCAGGGCACTGCAGAAAGGGGAGCCATGCTGGGCGTGGTGGTGCACGCCTGTAATCCCAGCACTCAAGAGGCTGAGGCAGGAGGATCATCAGGAGTTCGAGGCCAGTTTGAACAGAAACGGAAGCCACGCCCAGTAAAAGCAACACGGTGCAGGGCTGTGGGTCCCTGTGCCCTGCACACTTTGGGCTCTGCCTCTAGGACAAAAATAAACTTCCTTCTTTAAACCACTCTTACTTTGGTCTGTTCCACAACTTGCAGCTAAACCCAACCCTAATTAACAAACTGTTTCTGACTCTTTCCTGTTGAATCATCTGGCACCAGTGTAAATTCCATCCTGCCAACACAATATAATACCTTGCTCACTGTGCTCCGGCCCAAAACCTGTCAGTGACTCCACAGACCAACAGGACCAAGTCTAGAATAGCTTAGCCTGGCAATCAGAGCCCCAGAATCTGGACCCATGTTACAATGTTAAGTGCAACAGCCGCCCCTTAACACATCCACAGCCACACGTCTACCCTCCATCTCTGAAATGGAGCGCCACACAGGCTCATTATTTATTTCTGGTGTTTGATTGCGTTTAGGACAACTGAGGTGTGAGTAGTCACTCGCTTCCTTTCAAAATGAAGTATTCAAGGAAAAAAACAGCAGAGCGGATAAATCACAATAGCACACAGGATGTTAGCAAGGAGCAAAAAGAAAGAATTACTGAGCCGGTGCGGTCCGCGCAGCTGATGGCTGTCCGGAGCCCCCTCTGTGCCTGGGGGAACGAAGGGCATCTCCAAAGGGGGCAGTGTGCTGGGCAGCGTGCTAAGCTGCGTCTGTGACTGTGACGCCACATGGCCAGGAACACAGGTTTGCTGCTCAGATGGTGCCAAGACCTGCTCAGCAGTAGGAGGTGCCCGTGCATGGCCCAGATGAGCCCCACATGGCACGGAGGGAAGAGGCTTCCCCGGAGCCCCTAGACGGAATCCAGCCCCACTGACACCTCGATTCTAGCCAGAGTCACAGTTCAGATTGCTGGCTCCAGGAAAACTCCCGTTAAATTCGCGGGGGTTCTCTCCCACCCACCCTCGGGCAGCACAATCTTTCTTCCTGGCATGAATTCACTGCTCACACCAACTCCTTGCTTTTTCTGGAAAGACAAATGATGGAGCTCGCCATCTAACCTTAGGATCCTCCTAGAACTGTTCTCAAAACTTGTTAACGGGAATGGCGCACACACCAGTAATCCCAGTATCCTGGGAGGGTGAGGCAGGAGGATCCCAAATCCCAGCCCAGTCCATGCAATTTAGCGAGACCCTGTCACAAAATACAAAATAAGAAAGGGGTAGGGCTGTAGCTCAGTGCAAAGGCCTTGGGTTCAATTCCCAGTATCAGGAAGGGGGGAAAAGCCAGAAACCTTTACTCCTCGTATCTTTGCCAGCCTCACAGCTGTGCCCTGAAGCAGGTGGTGGCGCAGTCTGTCCCCACCTGGTCCCCATGGCTCCACCTGGTCCTCGGGCTCCACGACTCACGGCAGCCAGGACCTTGTCGCAGGCGTGCGGCTCTGTGGGGGCGCCTTCCGGCGCTCCGGGTCCTGGAGACCCCTCGGGATGCGCCCCGCTCCCCTGCTCCGTCCCCAGCCATCCCCAGGTTTATTTAGCAGCTGCCACAGAGTCGCCTCCGGGTCCTTTCTTCCTCCTCCTCACACAGGAGAGCTGGCGCCTTCGCTGCCACCGCGAGCGAGCAGGAAATCCCTGTGACAATGAAGTACCCACCAAGGAGGGGCGCGGAGCCACACTCCGCGGGTGAACAGCACCCTCACCGCACCGGCTCCTCAAGCCCCGGCCCAGTGTGGTCGGGGGAACCCGGCGTGACCGTGGGGTCCCGGCGTGGCCGTGGGGTACAGTCTGGCCTGGGGACCCGGGCCGGTGTCCCCGCCGTGGGGCACAGCACCCCCTCGCGGCCGCCGCGCTGTGCGCTCCGTGCAGGGAGCGCGCCCGGGTCGCAGGGCCGGTGGCGGCGGGACTTCGCCTCCTTCTCCCGCTGTCCCCAGGGGTCGCCAGCGACGGGTCCCCGGGAGGACCTCAGGGACCGCGCCCGCCCCCCGCCCGCGCCTCCGTGAGCCCGGCTCGGCCCGTGGGCCACTCGGTGTCGCCTCGGGGCGGCCCCGCGCTCACCTGCAGCTGACGAGGCGGGGCGCGGGCCCGCGGGTCCCCCTGGCCGGGCTCTCCGCGCTGTCCTCGGGGAGCGCTGCGCGAGCCGCCCGAGCCGCCGCCGCCGCCGCCCCGAGTCCCATCCCGGGCTCCCCGCGCGCGGCCCGGAGGCTGGGGCGGGGGCGGCGCGGGGGGCGGCGCCGCGGCGGGCGGGGTGGGGCCGGGGAGGGGAGCAGGGTGTGCGGGGCGTGGAGGACGAGCGGCGGCGGCGCGCCCCCACCTGCGGCCCACCCCGCCCGCCGCGGGGCGATCGGACTCGGGGGTCCGCGGCGCCCGGTTCCCAACAGCTGGGCGACGTCGGGGGAGCGTCTCCTGGGGCCGGAGACGTGGCGGGAGTCAGGTATCCTAACTTGGGGACAATTTTCTGCAGGAGGCATCATCCATCGACGATGAGGAAAGAAAAAAGTTGCGACAACTAGGATACTTGGTGACAAGCGCCGGGAGCTGTTCCGGCAGTGCCCAGGTCACCCTACCAGCGCCAGTTCAAACCAGCGGAGCGTCCGCAGGCCGTGGCCAGAGCCGGGGTGGGGAGGGAATAAGGATGCTGGAATGGAGAGGAGACGAGATTCCTGCCCCGAGGAGCCGTGAAAGTCTAGTTCAAACAAGACCTGAAAAATGATGGGCATCTGCAGTCCTGTGGGGTGGGGAAGGCCCATGACAGAGCTCCCTGCAAGGCTTGGAGAGGCACGGGACAAGAGACAGCTGCTCCTCCTACCAGCCACCAGCTGGTCTGCTCCTTGCTCCAACAGGCCAGCACTTCTAATAAACCTGCAAAATCTGCCCCCAAACCGCGAACCTAGTGCCCCCCCACCCCGTTCGAGTTGTAACAAGATATAGGGAGGAGCCCAGAGCTAATTTACTTTCAACTCCGTTGCGGTGGACCCTGATCATTTAAGTGCTCTGGGCGGCCGGCCTGTGTTTTATAACTAATCGTCGCTCCTATTTGATGATAGGGTTGGTTCCTGGACTATGAATAAATGCCATGTACAAAATCAATCACTCGGAAGAGCTCCAGGAAGGGTAGTTAAATCCCAGCCATAAAGCAAAGGTGAACACACTCCCAACATCAGGTGACTCAGTGGCATGGTCTTGCCAGGAAAGGATCTTGGGCTCAGGGCCCCTTATTCTCCTCACCCGGTACCTTAGGGCCACAGGGTGCTCTTGCTGCCTGCACAGATGAGAAACAGCTCCTCTGCGTGTCTCTGGAAGGAGGAAGGTGGAGGTCAGAAAGCAGAGGAAAATCTTCAGGAAATATTTGGTCCTCTGACATCTTGGATCCCACAGAAGGAAATTCTTCTTGAGTCCAGGCCAGTGAAAATCCCCTAGGAGCTGGGGAAGTTGAGTTAGAAATTATGGAAACTTACATTTAAAATGTGTAATGCTCTTCCAAGACACCTTTGTGATCCAGTCGTTTACCAGGAAAACAATAGCACTCCAGAAATCCTTCCAATTTTTAAGGAAATTGCGATTTAGTAACTGATTCCAGGGACTACAGTGGATGCCAACTAAAACGGGTATTTTCCCCCAGAGAATTTTATTGGAATTCTTCAAAATAGGAAGTAACTGGATCAAATGAGTTGTTCTACCTTCTGGGATGATCTTCAGGTCTGCCAAAAAAGTGAAGCAAAAGCAAGTTCAATGTCCTGAAATATGAAGTCAAAACACTTAGTGAACTTCCGCTTACCTTGGGGGAGAAGGCATGTGACAAGTTGCTAATAAAGGCTGTTGGGAAAAGGGCAAATTTTGCCTTTTCTGCCAGAGCAGAAGGAATATAGGGTGAAGGTTTTCAGCTCTCCTGGGGACATTCATGCAGATTTGAGTGACCATGTGGAGTATCTGAGAGATCACAAGTTGGAGAGAGCTGGTAACTGTTTAATCACACCTGGGCAGATGTGCCACAAATCCGCCCTCCATCCTGTCTCCCCCTGGGGTCTGTCACAGTGAGGATTTGGGGTGAGGGTCATTTGATCCAGGCTTCACATCCATGAGGAGCCTCCCATGTGGACTTTCGACACAGGCATCCTTGCAAACATCACAACTTTGTTTGGTGCTAGAATTCTTATTTGGAACCTAGCTATGTGGTCTACAGGACTGACAGAAGTGAGACTCTAGAAAACACAAAGGGGACTAGAGGATGAGAAAAATAAAGAACAGGCAGATTGGGCCACAGACTGATAATCTGAACAAATTTTGTGCTGAATGTGTGAGCGGAAATCCAATCGCAGTGTGTCTCTGGGGGACAGGTGATGTTCAGGTCCCCTGCAAACAGCTGGAGCACTTCTCCCTCACCCTCGCTGCTCATATGCTGCAGCTGGAAATGCAGGGTTGTGACAAGGTGGGCATCTGAGGTAGCGGCTGGGTCTCCACTGGAGTCCAGCCTCGGGAGTCCTTCCAGAAGGGCAGCTCTCCCTTTTGGATGCCCGTCAACAGACGGCTGGTTCTGTGTCCCTAGAGAAGCTGACTGATGGTAAGATTATCGTGGGTGAAATGATGTCTAGTTAAACATCTCACCCCACCGTGGGAGGACAGGGGGATAAAAAAAGATTGTACAAGTCAAAACTTCATTCAGGGAAAAATACACGTTTCTAAGAGGACTCAATTTTTTCATTCATTTCATGGTACTACGGATTGAACCCAAGGGTGTAGATGACCTACATCTTCGCCCTTTTTATTTTGAGGCAGGACCTTGCTAGCTTGCCCAGGCTGGCCTTAAACTTGCTGTATTCATTAGCTTTCCTACCACTGAGACACAGTATGTGATATCCACAATTTAAAGGAGGCTTAATATGGCTCATAGTTTCAGATGGTTCAGTCCTTGGCCAGCAGGTTTCAAAGCAGAAACATGATGGCTAAAAGGCATGGTGGAGCAAAGCTGCTTAGTCCACAGCCACCAGGAAGCAGAGCAGGGGACAGAGCCAGGGAGGAAGGGCCCAGGGCCATATATAGTACCAAAGGTCATACTTCCATGAGCCACACAGACACACCAAAAAACGTGCTTCATTAACATGCTAGGTGTTTCTTAATCCACCCAACTGGACTTATCATGATTAATGGTCCTCCTTCCTTGGCCTCCTGAATAGCTGGGATTGCAGATGTGCAACGCCAGGATTAGTTTCAGATGTTTCTTTGTGATTTTGAGCTTAACCATGAGGTCCTGAGGGCAAGGACCAGGTCTTTTGCCTGTTCATGGATTGTGTCTTATGCCAAGACTAGAAGGGACAGGGTATGGTGGCTAGTTTAGAGCTGTTTTTGTGGAATCAGGTTGAGGCTGAATGAGACAGTAAAGTGCAGTGAAGAGCTTTCTGGGATACCAACAAGGTGGCATGGAGCTGACATGTGTTGAAGTGTCACCCAGCATGCAGATTTCTGCTCCTTACACCCCTAAATCCAGGAACTGGCACAAGGGCCCTATAGTCAAAAGCCAATAGTCTCATTCCTTTGACACTCAATTAACTACCTTCTCCAAGGACATTAATGAGTCTATGTCTGCATCGGTTGCCTGGTGTTAAATCGGGCTGCACAGTACTCGGCAATGATGATGTCAGCTGTCCTATAAGATTCTCAGCATGCTGGCAGGACTCAACAAGTGGGAACTCAAGAATAACAGCATCAGAACATCGGACTTTTCCACATTCTCTCTTGCCAAAGAACATTACAGGGACATAGTTATTAGCAGAGTCCCACAGAAGGGCAAACGCCACAAATGGTTAGCTAAAAGAATAATGTGACAGACCACTGGAGTCACACGTAAATCACAGGAGGGGAAATAGGAGGAACAGCAGAGTGATTTCCCTGGGAGAGAAGACCCTGGGAAGAAGCAATAGAAATATCTTAACCTGCTTAAAACAAGAATTGACAAAGCAGTTCCCAAGTACGGAAAGTGCCAGAAAATCACTGGCTACACGTACACTCTCTGTAGAGAATATGTATTTAAAAAAAAAAAAAAAAGATGCTGGAAAGAGGATGCAATAACCAAAACTTTAGCTGGGTGTGGTGGCACAGATTGCACAGATATGAAGGGCTGACTATATTCTGAAAACTATGACATTGTTGAAAGAAATTTAAAAAGATCTGCACAAATGGAAAGACATCTCGCGTTCATGGGCTGGAAGACTTAGCATTATTAAAATGGCAATACTCTGGAATTGATCTAGATTCAACGCGATTCCTATCAAATTCCAAGAGGGCTCCTGCCTCAGTTGCTTGTCACCAAAACATGATGCCCGACACCTGCACATTAAAGGACGTTTATTTGGGTTCACATTTCATCACACAGCTGGCTGGCTCCACAGCAAGACGGCCTGCCAGAGGGGCGTGCAGAAGAGAGCTGCTGGGGGCGTGACGGCCGGAAACAGAGAGCTTGTGAGACCAAGGGAGGAGTGGGGGAGGGAGACGGCACCTCCTTCCAGGCCACGCCCCAGGACTGCCTTCTCCAGCCAGACCCAAGCCGCAATCCAATCACCTTCCAAAAGCCCCGCTATGCGTGCATGAGGGTCTTACAGGGACACGTAGATATAAACCGTAACATCTTCCTTGGAGAAACCGACAAGCTGATGTTAAAGTTCACATGAAAACTCAAAGGATTCAGAGCAGGCAAAATGATCTTGAGCCAGGCATGGTGGCACACACCTGGAATCCCAGCACTCGGGAGGCTGAGACAGGAGAACTGCCAAGAGTTCGAGGCTAGACTAGACTACAAAGCAAGATCCTGTCTCAAAAACACAAGAAACAAAACAAAACAAAACAAACAAAAAACAACTTTGAAAAAGAACAAGGTAGGATGACTCACTTAATAGCCAAAAAGTAGAAGCAACCCAAGTGACCATCACCTGATAAATGGGTAGAATATAGTAGACCCATACAATGGAGTATTAGTCTGTAATAGAAAAGAATGAAATACTGATGCCTGCTACAAAATAGATGAACTTTGAAAAGAAGCTGAGCGACAAGGGTCAATCATAAAAAGACCACATCTTGCCTGGTTCCGTGTCCTGAACAGGCAAACACATTGAGACAGAAAGTAAACTAGTCGTTGCCTAGAACTGGGAAGGCTGGGAAGAAATGAATAACTGCTTCTGGGTGTAGGGTTTCTGATGGGAGTAATGAAAATGTTCTAAGTCAGGTGCAGCGGCGCTCATCTATCATCCCAGCGCTCCAGGAGGCTGAGGCAGGAGGATGCCAAATTTGAACCAAGCCTGTGGAACTTAACAAAGCCCAATCTTAATAATAATAATAACAACAACAACAATAATAGCAGCAACTGTGGGTGCAACTCAGTACAAAGGCTCTGGGTTCAAGCCCCAGTACCACAAAAACTTCTATAATTTATTTCAATAAATTTTTGGTTATGGGCAGAGGGCAAGTGTTTAATTTTAAGCCTTCCTGCGAACATCTTCATCTGTTTTTGAACAAATATTTCTTCCTCCTTTTTGCAACCTCCCCTGAGTCCTCCCTGAAGCAGCTCTCCCAGAACCGAGGCAAGAATGGCTTCTTGAGTCACTTAGCATCTCCTGTTCCTGGTCCACCTTTTCTGGAGTTCGTCCACCCCACACACACAGGAGTTGCCTGGCGGTGGGAATTTCTGCACGGTTCCTGCTACAGACCACTGGAAGTCTGTGATATTCTTGTTCAAGATGAAGGTCATGCTTTTATGATGTGTAGTCTCACAGGGATTTCTCTCATTCATTCATTTTTGCAGTACTGGGGATCAAACCCAAGGACTTTGCACTGAGCTACATTCCCAGCCCCTTTTATTATTTTGAGATAGACTCTCAATAAACTGCTAACTTGTCCAAGTGGGACTCAGACTTGATCCTCCTGCTTCAGCCTCCCCCAGTGCTGGAGTGACATTGCCTGCCCAGGATTTTACTTAAACCCAAAGTGCCCAGGAAGTGTGTAAACACATCACCATATCTGAGTTATATGTTAGCTGTTTCGAATTCCCCCATATATATATACACATATATATATACACACACATATATATATACACACACACATATATATACACACACACATATATATATATTTTTGTGTGTGTGTGTGTGTGTGTGTGTGGTGCTGGGGATCTAACTCAGGGCCTTGTGCTTGTAAGGCAAGCACTCTACCACTTGAGCTAAATCCCCAGGCCCCCCCAACCATGTATCTATAAGGTCTCAGGATTCCACAGGGGTTAGATTTGGTCATTTATTGGTTTAATGATACAATGATTTACTAGGAAAGGGAGAAAAGGAAGCTCCTGAGAGGCACATGGAGCAATTTTTCATTCAGAGCTGTACTGAATTAAGCTCCCATAAAAAGGAGGTGATCACAAGAACAGCAAGAACTAAAAATGCAGTTTCCCTCTGATTTCAAATTTAAGCAGAATGTTAGCTAGCCTCTCTCCTTAGCGGTCCTTAATCTTTCTCCAGAGATCAATCCCCCCATGACAATTTACAACTCTCTAAAACACACACACATACACACACACACACGCAGGCACGAGGTGAACTATTCCAGCTGCATTCTGTCAGTGTCTGCTGCAGGAGCGTGCCTTCCCTTGCAGGATCTACAGGGAAGTAAGCTGGGGCCTTCTGAGCAGTTGTTTCTGTGTCCGTCTCCACCAAATTGTTCTTAAGGATCTGTTGTGATCACTGGGGGTGAGATTACAGCTAGCTCTCATTTCTTGTGTACTTTGTAAAAAAAATTCTAGTAAACTTCTTTAGTTTTTTTTCTATTTGCTAAACATGGACTAGGACTGACTGAACTGGGTGGGCCAGGGATCGAACTCAGGGCCTTGCACTTGTGAGGCAGGGACTCTAACCACTGAGCTAAATGCCCAGTCCTTGGACTGACCGAACTGTAAATAACACATCCCCTTGTAAATGTCTGATCTACCAGGGAATTATGGACAAGTGACAGCAGCCACAGACTGTAAGACGTGCCTTGCTTGGGGACAGCATAAACGCATCAGATGAGTGGGCTCCCGGAAGGCCTCTAGCAGGAAGTCACTTTCCAGGTGAGACCCAAAGGATGCATTATTGCCATTTCTTATGTTACTAAAACCCACGAGTTTACAGTGCTTCGCAGTGCCCGGGCTTTCTATGGAGATGTTTAAGGCGGTGAACTCGAGGGCGCAGGTGATACTGTGCATCCCCATGGGAAACCACTGCTCTGCTCTGCTCTGCTCTGCTCAAGTGGGGACAGGCTTTCCGGGGTAGGTGAGGAACTGGGTCTCAAGGGTTCCTACTACTCCTCCGAGCAGAAGCAAACGACATCGCTATTCTCACTGGCCCGAGCTATGCCGCTTTAAGTCTTACTGTGCCTTTTCTTCCCAACAGAGACAAATCAGTGCCGTTTGAAGGGTGTCTCATTTCCTGAAAAGGAAGCTGCTCGCTTAAAAACAATTTACCACTCTAAAATGGCCATCTCAGTTGAACTTCTTTCCTGCCTGAATAAATCCTTTATAGATTGAAAAGGTGCCATTTGCAGAGCATTTTCCAGTCAAGATGTACAGAAGTCTGAAATTCTAGATGTTTCCAACTCGCTCGCCTGGATGTACTCAACTTGCATTAGGTCCCGGTGCGGCCACCGACAGTGACTCTGGAGTGGTTATTTTCCCCTAGAGGCCTGTTGCCTTGCTGTACGTGGGCACAGGAACATCACTTCACCTGGGCACGCAGCAGCACACCTGGCCTGCTGGAAGGGCTCAGTGAATGGCAAATGTCACTGTGTGGCATGGAAAAGGAGCCACAGGCCCATGTACTGATTAGATGAGAGGCCAGAGAGAAAAGGGGCAAGGCCGAGGATGTACGCTGTCAAGTCAGGAGGCTGGAAGTGACGGGGCCACCAGACTCACGGCCAACAGAAGGGAGGGAAGATAATGATCTACTTGGGGCCCAGTGAACATAGACGTTCAGCAGTTTGTGAGACAACCCCGGGAAGTACTGATGGAAGCCGCAGAGCTGCCCTTATCCTTTTTTTGTTGTTGTTGAGTCCAAGTCTCCCCATGTAGTTCAGGCTGGCCTTGAACTCGCTACACACTGATCCTCCTGCCTCAACCTCCCCAGTGCTGGGATTATAGGCATGCACTGCCATGCCAAGCTCCTCTATCACTTATTAGGGGACCATATGTCGGAAGGATAAATTTAATAAAAAGGACCTAGAGTTAAAATGGTAAAATGGAAATAAAAATGCATTCCTTTAGCACAAATCAGTAGTGGCTGAAGAGTAACATCACACAGGTCACCACCCTGCTGTGAGGACACCCTCCTCCCCAGGACAGCAGGGTGCACCACACTGCTGCTGGTCAGGGCAGCAGCCCCTGCCTGTCTTCCCAGTCAGGGGAATCCTCAGGAACGCGCACTGGATGCCACTTCTAAACTAGCAGCTGGCAGAGACTGAGACAAGACCACACCCCAAGTGCCTGACTCCAGGGAGAGCGGAAGTCACGCTCAGTCCCAGCCTCACCTGGGAAAGGTGGCTCACCCTCAAAGCAGGTGAACTGTGGCCGCGCTACCCTGGAACACACGGGTCCTCTTGGTACCTTTGCCCTGTTGCAGCAGCACCCTCTGGACATCTTGGAAGCACGTGTAATTATCTTATTAACTTGGATCTCTAACCTCCTCCAAATGCGCCTTAAAAACTTGGTCGTCACTGTGGTGCGACAGATGAGCAATCTTCAGGGCAGGGGGCCCAGGGGAGGGCCTCAGTGACTGGAGGTGTGTCCTTGTGGGGACGGAGAGACCTTTGACCTCCCGGTACTGCTGCCCGGACACACTGCCTCCACACAGGCCAGCACAACAGTGCCAGCAGGCTCTGGACAGAAGCCTCCCAGACTCTTTTCTTAGTCAGTTCCCTCAGGTTATTTGTTACAGTGACAGAGAGCTGACAACATCCTGGGTAAAGAGACTCCCGTCTTACTAAGGTAAAAACTGTACTGTTAATGGCTTTTTGGGTAAAACATGTCTGTTAGATGAAACAAAACTCGAGCTGTTGTTTTAGGCAATAGCGCGGTCGAGCTGTTGTTTCAGGCCTGTCGTCATCCTGAAGCAACAGCTGTTCTTGCTAATTAGGATCCCTGACCCGTCTGCAGGCTTCATTCTCTTGCTTCCATGTACCTTCCTCAGCGCTGGCCAAACATCGGCTCCTCCCTCCGGCCTGGTGCTGAGCCGCCTGTGGCCTGTGTGGGCCTGGGCAGGAGGTTGCAGACCTGGCCGTCTTCCACACGAGAGTTGTACAGCAGAGAACTTGGCGGGGGAGCAGACACGCTGAAATTCCACTGGTGTGGAGACATCGCTGCAATGCCTCCTTCTCCCTTCCCTTTTAGAATTCACATCTGGGCTGCCAAAAACCCATCACAAGCAGCCACGGACAGTATTTTTGGTGCCTGTTAGGTCTCGGGGAGGGAGCCCTGAACTTCAGTGGCTTCCTGAGCTGCTCATTCCCTCAGTACCTTGGCAGACACCTGCCTCTCCCCTCCAGGACCTCAGACCATTTCCATGACCCACAGTACCACGACATAATGACACGTAAGTCAGCTTCCAGGCTGGCTGCAAAAATGAACTCATCTTAAATGAAAAAAGAAAAAAAGGAAATAAATGTTTTTAGTCTCATTAGTTTTCCTCTATCACAAAAGTTCAGTTTGCACAGCAGGACTATTTTCCAGATGATGACTATTTCAAATACAATCCATCCGTCTATGGAGATCGTAGCTTTCACAGGCTACAGTCAAAAATGGCCCAGTGAGGTCATTACTAAAAAGTACTGTGGATTAGCGAATTGAAGGTAGAGAGGAAAGACAAAGGAGATGTGATTTGGTTCAGCATGCAAACTAAACAAATGTTTAAGGCCAGAACAGAATTAAAAAAAAAAAAAAAGGCTGGGGGGAGGGAAGAGGACAATCAGCTGCAAAAGGCCAGGAGGGAGGACTTCAGGGTGCTGAGCACCTTAACCAAGGCCTTGGGGCCAAGATGAAAAAACTAAAGAGCTCCCAGCAGGAAAGTGACCAGGAAGTATGCAGGTGTGAGGAAGGCTGAGGTTATGGCTGTTTATTGTTTCTCTGTGGGCAATAGGAGAAAGGAGCCAGACATCAAAACTGAATTTAAAATATATTGAAAAGAGATTATGTACCTGTTAGCAAACAAATATGGATTTGCTAGGGTGTTCTAGGCTGCTCTGCAAGGCCATTCTAATCCAAATACCAAAACCTCCCCAGAGTGGAGACAAAAAGACAATGCTGCCAAGTGCAGTGAACACTTACAATCTCAGCACTTGGGAGGCTGAGGCAGGATCACCTGGCACGAGGTCAACCTGGGCTACAGAGTGAGAACTACACAATGAGACCCTGTCTTAAAAAAAAAAAAAAAAAAAAAAAGACAACTTTACTCTGCAGAGGTAAATAGGGAGGCAGCTCCAGGAGATATGCCAAGTGGCCTCGCCGCACCCTGCAGGACCCGGGAACAGGGGTGACCGGGGCCCAGTGCCTGTGAGTGCTGCGTGACTAACATCAGCAGTCCTAGCTCCTCCGTGAGGACCCTGCCCACACTCTCAAGATCAGCACTTCTCTCCATACGACCTTACTTTTTTCATTTGCAAAGTGTTAGGCAAAGTGTTCAGCAAAGAAACTCACAAGGAGCAACAAACATGCAAGCACCTGAGATTTCCCACGTACCCTCCATGGGGGCGGCAGAAACTGTAGGACAGCATTTTCCACGCCCAGCCACAGTAAGTGCTCAACTGTGCGTGGATCTCAAGGGCAAAGAGCGTCAAAGAACAGCATTCCTCAGGTTGACTTAGAAAGAATATTGATGAGACTAAAATAACCACCAGGGCTGGCTCAGGAACAAAATCCCCTCCCACCCATGTCATTTTAACCTCCCTCGAAGCAGAGTAAGGTTAACCCTTATTAAAAGTGCACTAGGGACACACAGCAACCATACACACAACAGCCGAGCACCCGGAGCTTTGCAAAGGTGGCGTAGGGCTCTGGAAGCTGGGTCCCCTGGCCCTCAATCTTCTTGGCCTCAGTGTCCTGACGTTTTAAGCACGGAAATGTGAAAAACATGTGCAGCAAACCATAAAGCCCACTGCACAGGCAGAGCGGTCTGCACCCGTGCGGCCCTCTGCGGGCAGGCAGTCTTTGGGCACAATCTCCACGCACCCAGGTTCTGGTCCTGGATGTGTGCAGCTCTCAACTGCAATGCAAAAGCCTTCACTGATGCACATGAGCAGTGCACGAGCTCCCAGGAACACAGAAGAGTCTTTTGCAACTCAGGGAGCCAGCCTAAGAGCATTCCCCGGGAACCAACCCTCCTCAGGTGGGTCACCCCCCATCCCACCTCCACAGAGAGACGACCTGACCCCCGGGGGGACTTCCTGCTCTCGTGCCCGGTGCCTTCCGGTCTCCAATGTGAGGTCCCTGACAGGCAAATGAACATAAGTCACTGAATGTAAGTCAGAAAGTATAGTAAAGAAATTCTTGTGACATACACACAGTCTGTGTGTATCTTTATAGCAGTGATTACACAACTGATGTTTGTTTTCCTAAGGGTTTGTTCTATACGCTGGAATATTTTCAGAAAAGTTATTATCTAATTTTGGTTTTTATTTTACACTTTCAAAAGAGACAAAAGAAACAGAAAAAGGGTGACTAACAGCCCAACTCTGAGGGTAAACGGGTACAAAATCAGACTTCAGGAACTCAAGGTCCGTCTGTGTTTCTGGGAAAGACTACGGGAGCCCATTAACCCCATCCCACCCCTATGAATCCCACAGCCTGGCAACCCCGGCGCTCTAGCTACAGCGTGTGTGTAAACTACAGAGGGCCTCCGCGTAACATCTAAATTGTAAAATGTGGCAATCAGACAACAGGTGTGCTCCGACAGCTCCTCCCGGGAGAGACGTTCGGGACTATTGCTTGAGGTCTGTGAGGCAGCTGCTGCTCCAGGCTGCCCCCTCGGGCTCAGGCAGACACATAGGGCGGCGGCGGCTCCTTGGCAGCGCCAGTCCCAGTGGTGTCATCATATGGGGGCAACAGCACCTGAGATGAAAAGGGGAAGACGCAGTTAGTCTTTAAAAGTGGATACACACTGCCCCAAGGTTGAACTGCAATTGCACTTTTACTCCAAGGAACGTGTCCCATAACCAGTACTATGTTCAATGTTTCACCACGTGGACACGTTTGTGTTCCTACCACATTCTCCACAGGCCTGCATGGCAGAGGGCTATGTGTCTAGGAAGGAGGAGAGAAGACTCCTGAGTGTGCACACCAACAGGGCAGGCCCTTGATCGCCTACCAGCAACACTCACAGTGAGGCCTTCGTGGTGTGTCAGTGGGAACCACGAGGTTGGGAATCAGCCTCAACTCCGAGCCGGGCTAAGCCACATTTCAGCAGCACAGTCCTGGCTAAATTACTTAAGTTCAGTTCCTATCGCTGTAAAACCAGGAGATCTGAAAATTAGAGGGCTGCACACCTGACTGAGGTGGTTAGGTATTACTGACACACGGCAGGAGAGGAACAAACACGAGGCAATTCATTGAATGATAATCTCCAGGTTTACATCTCAAGTACGAAGAAATCACTTGCAGCTCTTTGTGAGTGTCACCGGCTGATACTGGCTTTCCTGGAGTACAACAAAAAGGGATCAGCTCAAGGGGATCACCTGGTACCCAGTCAACTAAGACTTATTATGCATCTGCCTTGCAACAGGCATTGTGGATACGAGAGATAAACGTCTCTGCCATTTAAAAATTCTGAGGGCAGAAAATGAATGAAACTGTATCTACTTCAGATGCTGTGTGGAAAGAGAACATGAATGGACAACACCACACTTTATCATGTTTGCCACTATAAACATCATTTAGACTTAAAGCTGTGAGTATATCAATTCCACAATCTTCCTTCACACTCCTTTCTCCTGACCTCACACAGACACACAGCACCCCTGACCCCTGTAACCCGACACACTTCACTCCCTGTCTGTCTCTTCTTCGGGCAAGATTGAAGCCCCCTCACTGCACAGAGGGAGAGGCTAGCGCCTGTCCGATGGTAGGGACACAGAAGGTGTAAACAACAGTACCATTGAGGCTGGTCCTGTAGAACCTCGCCAAGTGTGGTGGCGCACGTCTGTGATCCCAGTTACTGAGAGTCTGAGGCAGGAGGACAGCAAGTTCAAGACCAGCCTGGGCAGCTTAGCAAGAGTCACATACTTGAATTAGAATAAATTTAATACCTCGGAGGTAGAGTACTTGCCTAGGTTTCCTCCCCAGTACCTCAAAAAACAAGTAAACAACAACAACAACGAACAAAACCTGTCTGGTCTGGTCAGCGGGGTACAGCTGAACCAATTAGAAGTCAGAAGTCACACAATAACTTGAATGAAGAAAATTTAGTAAATTTAGTGGATTACAGAATACGGAGCTGTGTGGCTAGAATCCATGAGATGATGCACAAGACTTCCAGGCAGAACGTGGCCAGCACTGTGCAGTCAGCAGCTCGATGCTAGTGTGTCCCAAGCCCCTGTGGGCTGCTGCTGACTGCTGCCGGGGTTTCATCGCAGAGAGCCCGCCAGCCCAGGAAGCTGCATGGGGAGCCTGGCATGAGGCAGTGGGCTGCTGCTATCCCCACTTGCAACCAGGCCTGGGGACACTGCCCATGAGACCCAGGCCTGAGGCCAGTGTGGTGGCACATACCTGTAATCCCAGCACTCCAGGAGGCTGAGGCAAGAGGAGCACAAGTTCAAGCCCTGCTTGAGCTGTCTCAAAATAAAAAAATTTAAAGAGCGAGAGAAGTAGTTGAGTGCCAAGGACCTGGGTTCAAGCCTCAGCACCAGAAAAAAAGTAAAGAGGTAATTCTGAGTATAAATCCACAAGTCACTAAAACTTGGGAAACCAATCTCCTTCATCAAATAATAAGAAAGGAAGAAATGCTCACAGGGAAGAACTACAGCCACGCCCTACTCACAGGAGGGGATGTTTTCCAAGACAGGTGTCACCAGGTGGTCTTGGCCCTGTGTGAACTCACAGAAACTTAGACGGCCATATCACCACTAGGCAGCCCAACCTGATGGGCCAGCATCCTACCTGCAGTTCACTGCAGACTAAAACACTTTTAGGCAGCTCATGACTGCACAGTATTCACTGGTCCAAGCAGGAAATGTTGCCGAGCATGGTGCACGCTTGGAATCCCAGCACTTGGGAGGCTGACCAGGAAGATGCAAGTGAGTTCGAGGCCAGCCTCAACTACATAGTGAGACCCTGTCTCAAAAAACAAACAGGCCCTGGCAAGCACAAGTTCCTGAGTTCGATCCCCAGTACCAAAAACAAGAAAAAAGAACCAACCAGAAAATAGTTTAAAAAAAAAAAGTTGGAAAAGTTTAGGTGCCAGGGTTAGAACTTCTGTCTGCCTTGGCTACAAATCAGGGACTCCCATAACACCCACTCCACAGCTTCCACAGACGATTAGGGATGGATGGGGGAGGGACAGCAGAGCCCTGAGGGCAGGGGCTCCTGTCTCCACTCTGCTCTCCCTGTGAGCAAGCCAGTGAGCAAGCAAGCAGAGAGAGAGAGAGAGAGAGAGAGAGTGTGTGTGTGTGTGTGTGTGTGTGTGTGTGTGTGTGTGTTTCCCTCTTCTGACCCCACCACAGGGGATTTTTACAGACTATTCATTCAGTCTCTGGCTCCTCTCCTCTCCCTGAAGGATGAGGGTAGGGCTCGAAATTCCAAGTCTTTAAGCCCTGGCTGGTCTTTCTGGGGACCTGCCCCCATCTTGAAGCTATCCAGAGTACATTACAAGTTGCCTAATTAGAACAAAAGACACTTGAATCACCAGGAAATTCCAAGAATGTTAGGAGCTCTATGTCAGGATCCAGAGACAAAACGATACTTTGTTAAACATAAGCTGGATTTAGATTTGTAGACAAAATAATAAATGTGGGAGAATTAACACTTTCTCAGGAAAAGATATCCTTATAAAGAACCACAAGATTAGGCAGCACTGTTTGACGACTTTCTTTCAGGAGAGGAAAGCTCAGTTGAGGTCTGCCCAGGCCAGAAGGTGGAGGTAATAAACTCCCTGGGAGGGTCGAAGAGCAGTCCCAGCGGTGGGTGAACCACACAGACTGAAGACAGCCTGCCACCTGTGTGTCTGTGTGTGTTTGGTCTGGGGGCTCAGAATGATTTTTGTATTATTTAATGGTTAAAAAAAATGAAAAATGTTTTGTGATATGCAAAAGTGATATAAAGTTCAAATGTCCACATCCATGCAGTTTCAGCAGACACAGCCACACACATGCCTTTGTTTCTGTGCCGACCACAAGTCATGCCAGGGACCGTGTATTCAAATGCTTAGAGTGTAGCACACGGCGCCAAGACACTCATTATCTGGCCTTCCACAGGACAAGCCTGCTTCAGCTGCATTATTGGAGAAGCACCACTCTCAACTCTGAGCTGGGAAGACACAACAGCATCAGCTGAGAAAGCGCACGGTCCCCCCAGTAACCTCATTGTTTCAAGCCACCTGAGTGTTTGAAAGGTCCATTGACATTAATCCCAAGCGCCAACTATTTTTTCGTTTTTACCAATGGTTTTCTCTCCACAGTCTATAATACATTTTGTTTAAAACAGACAGTTACACTAAGTACTTGCCTTAAGTCACAGCAACCTGCCTATCTGCACATGAGCCTCCAATATCTGAACTGCTATCTCCACGACTGACCAAAATAAGCATTTGGGCATCAGGAGGGACTCAGGAGGGACTCGGCATGACAGGAAGTCTTATCTTTAAAATCTAGAATAATGTTCCCAAATGTTTTGATTGTTTCCACCTATAACATAGGTAAACACACACACTTACACATAACTACACTTTGTACATCTTAACATCTCTGAATTTGGGCTGCGCCATGACTAATGCTCTAACCCAGCACTGTAGCTGACAGCCTTGGTGTCGGCGCATCTACAACACCAGGAGACAGGGAACAGTAAGCACCGTATGCAGGGATCCTAATGAGATTTCCTTCCACCTACTGTAAAGGACAAAGGCAAATGAGAGAGAAGCTCATTCTATCCTCAAGTCATGCAAAACCCTAAGATACCCTCGCCCAACGTTACAGAGAGATGCCATTCCTTCCTTTAACTTTTGACAAAGAAACTATGCAAATTTTCCTCAGTCACATTCATAATACAGAATTCATACTTCGAAGCTTTCGAATTGAGTCCAGAAGTTCTCACTGGTGAGATATTAAGGCAGGGAAGAAGAAAATAATATGGTAGCCCAGATTGAAAATTAAAATGGCTCTGCACATTTAAGTATTTATATAAACATTATATATTTAAGCACTGAGAAAACAGAAGGAAAGCACAGTGAGCTATCACCATGGTAACCCTGTCAGAGGCGGTTCAGCTGCCAGGTCTCGGTGCCCCACAAGCCTGAATGTGCAACGCCACCTAGTGTACACGTCTTTCGGATGTCGCACCGTTTCAGGGGCTTGGTGGCAGCTGCAGCTGCAGGCTTGGGGAAGGGGGTGCTGCTCAGAACTTCAGATCCCCACTCTCCCGGCCTTCCTCTTCTGCATTCATGGGTAGGCAGAAAGAACCCTCTATGACCTAACAAATCAATTGTTTAATTTTCTATTACAACCTAATAGGTGTCTGCAAGCTCCTCCATTTCTGTAACCATAATATAAATTTCTATATTCTGCTTTTAAAGACATTATAAGCCTTTCTTCTGCTGTTACGATGCCCACAATAATTTTAATGATAATACAGATGTTTTAAAAAATGGATATACTTTTTTTGAGGGGAGGGGTGTTGGGGATTAAACACAGAGCTTTTGCACTGACATACATCCCCAGCCCATTATTTTTCATTCTGAGACAGGGTCTTAGTGAGTCATGAAAGTACCCAGGCTGGACACAAACTCACAATCATCCTGCCTCAGCCTCCTAGATTGCAGGTATGCGCCACCATTCCTGGCCTGGATATACCCTTATCTAAGCAACTTTTTGTTTGGTATTAAAAGCAAGACTGCATGGACATCTTATACCTTTTTCTTCCTTTATATTCCCAGAAACTCCTCCTAGAATTTAAAAAAAAAAATACAATGCCTTATCTATCACTACGGTAAAATTGATATGAAATACAGACTCTATTTGGGGCACACATAATTAAATAAGGAACCAAGTTCTGTTATAGTTTCCAACAAAAGAGGAGATTTTAAAAAGTGCTGTATTTTCCTGATGGAAGACTACTGTACAGGAATAAGGAAACACAAGGCAAGTTCATGTCATGGTCAGCCTGAACCTGGGAACCACACTGACGACAGGGGAAGCTCGGAGGCCACCGAGGGCAGTCTTACCCACGATGCTTTCGTATCAGAGCCAATATAAAGCATGCCTGAGGACATGTGCACATCTGACGGGAGGTGTCGGGAAGACGCAGGGGCTGAAACGAGAAGCACCAGCCTCCCACATGTCACAAAGGTCACTTTTCACCTTTCCTTCTCTTCACCTCTTTCATCCGAGCCAGTGCTGATCATAATCCCAGAAGATACAACCCTGAATGTCATGATCTCAAATGTTGAAATCTCAAAAACTCAAGATCTCTGATACCTAAAATCACTAAGCTCACCACTGCAAATGTCAAAATCCTGGAAAGCTCAGTTCCCATAGGAAAAGAACAAAGGCTGTACAAGAAGGGCACAAAGTCCAATTCCGAGAAGACTGGTGCATTTCTGGCTGTACAGAGAGGTGCATCACGCTGGGCCAAGTGAATACTCAGGAAACTGGTGAAGCATTAGACTGAACCACGGAAGAATTCACAGAAGTAGCGCCCTGTAGAACACTAATGTGAATGTGCCTGTCCGAAGACGGCCAGTCTCTAAAAGAAAAAAAAACAACCACCACTCATTGCAGTGAAGACTTCAAAACGATGGCAGTGATCAGCAAACCCGGCCAGCGCCTGCAGAATTACCCATAATCCATCCTGCTAACACACATTTTCATGTCGAAATTTTTCTTTCTTCTTTTCTCCTCCACTATTTTAAATGGTCAGCACCGCATTTTACAATTCTACATGCTATGTACTTCATCTATGCATAATTTCTGATTTTGGAGCTACAAACTGTGCGTAAAGGCTTACAGAGCTCTAACAGCTTCATGCTTTCTGTAAATCTGACTCCATGAAAGTGCATTCTATCAGCGCTGACTTTGTAAGTACTGCATATGATAAAACACTGAGACTTCCTCAATCAACAGAGAAATGTCCTTTTTGTCGCTCCACATTTGAGAAGATAAACTTCCATAACATCTCGGTTCTTTGCCAAGGTGACCCATGGATCTCACAATGGCACTTGTGTGGTCTGTCACAGCCTTTCAGGTGGCCGCAGTCGTAAAGCTGTGCACACGCAATTACCAACCGCAGTGATGTGCATCTCCACATTCTGCACGTTGACTCTTCTGAATACAGCTCATAACTGCCACACTTTGCAGCTGACTAGGACTAAGACTGCTTCTTAACCTGGATGTTTCTCTTAACCTGCCCTTCCTCTTAAGGCCACATCTGGTGGCAGCAAGGGAGAAAATGGCGTCGCCTAACGCACACCCACCCTGGAACTCGACAGAGGGCTCCGAAGGGACACTGTCTCCCCACAGCGACAGCAGCACTGCAGCCTGGGGAGCTGTGCTGACAAAGGGCACTTGGGGTGCTCTGGACTCCTGGGGGACACAGCAACACTGCTCGCACCTGGATGTGACCACTTAATAATGTGAACAGTTCGAGATTTGTTTCCACGGCCTAAGAGCAGTGTGAAAAAACCATTCGGACCCAAAGGCAACATCAACTGGGCCTGTGGCCCACTGGCCCACATTCACCTCAAGGTTTCTGTCCTCATTTGGTTGGAAAACTGGAGAGACTCACCCCAGCAATGATCTCCAACATCTAATATCTCCTGTTCATCTCCCTGTCTCAGAATTGGGGAATGACAGACCTTGATAATAACACAGATGCTGTTCCAGAGAAGGAAAAGGAGCACGTTATTTTCTACCAGCAAAAGCCCCAGTATGCATCTTTCCACAGAAGTCAACATGAATCTATTTAAAGAGCCATCTGGCCTAAGACCTGATGGGAAGCAAAGGGCAGGCATGACTTGGATTCCCATCAGAGATGGACAAAAGAGGAACACACGTGATTATATGTGATGACATCCGTACTGTAACTTATGGGACCAGAAAAAGTGACAGAACTAGATCATTCCAGCCAACATTAACTCCTTTAGTTCTAGCCAAAGTAATCTAAACATGCAAAGCCCTGATTTAGTCAGGCGTGGTGGTGTATGCCTGCAATCTCAGTGCTCAGGAGGATGAGGCAGGAGGACTGCTGAAGTTTGAGGCCGGACTATGCTACACAGTGAGTTCAAGGCCAGCCTGAACTATATAGTCTGTCTCAATGAACCAAACATAAATAAATTTTAAAAAAAGAAGTGTCCTCCAATTCTAAAAACCCAGATTATGGTCTCCAGATATCATGCCCACCAAAATGAAGCAGGGTTCCTTGGAGAAATAGCAGACCCCAGGCCTGAGGTAAAAAATGTACAAGATCAATCTCAACATCATCATACTAGAGCAAGGGAGCCAAAGAAAAGATAAACTTCCCTTCCCTAGGAATGCAAACTCAATGAATCTTTAAAAAAAAGAAAGATTAAAAAGAAAGTTCACTAGGGATTCGGCTCAGGGTAGAGCGCTTGCATAGCACGCACAAGACCCTGAGTTCAATTCCCCAGCACCCAAAAACAAAGTTCACTGGAACTTTGGGAAAGCAGTGTATTATTAGCCACTCCACTTCCTCCTCTAAAACATGTCAGGCTCACACAAAATGACAGAGGAAGAAACAGTCAACAGCCACCACAGCAGGTCCCTACCTCCCAGGCCAACAGGCCAGGAACAGTCACTGCTGAGCACAACCTGCGGCCCCGCCCAGCAGGAAGCTGTTCTGAGGGTCAGGTGCCCCTTGGAACAAGTGCCAGGACAGCAGCTGCTGCGATGACTTTCCTAAGTCTAAATAAAACCTGCCCGGCACTCCATACCTATTTTGTATCTTTCAAAGGGAAAAGGAATCGCTCCCTCTAAAAAGCTGGGGGGTGTACTTTAGGGACTTTCTCACTGTTCTTAAATAATCTAAGCACCCATTCTACAAATTTTCTAGTGGGAGAAAAAGACCCACAATGAGAAGCACAGGAAAACAAGCACACGCAGCATGGGCATTATCTTCTCGGAAGCCCTGCACAGCAGGAAACCCAGGAGGGCGTGCTCACGCGTCTTGTTTGTTGAACAACTTCATTGGTTTCTCAAATTCAAGTCTCAAACTTAGCCAGGAATGTAGGGGGATTCTGGAGGCTGAGGCCAGTATGGGGTACACTGAGAGTTCAAGGCCAGCCTGTAGTATGCTGTGAGACACTGTCTCAAAAACAAAACACAAGAAAACCAAGCAAACTGGGAGTGGCGGTGCAAGCCCATGACATTTCAGCACTCTGGAGCCTGAGACAAGAGGTTTGCAAGTTCAAGCCTGGCATGGGCCACTCAGAGAGACCCAGCCTCAAAATTAAAATAGCTAAATGCCAAAAACCTCACAGAAG